>CABFVX010001859.1:16932-33658 GCA_902151425.1 Timema shepardi | reverse complement strand
GAATCCGAACCACGGTGGAGGCCTGGCATTCCACACATTCACAAGATATCTTGTCAGAGGTGAAGGAAGGGTTTGGTAATCAGATAAATGTGTACCGGGACCGAGGATCGAATCCCAGAACCCTAGCACAGAAGTCTGATACCTTACACCTAGACCACCATGTCACCCCAAATTTTCCGGAAATGTTTTATCTCCATCCCCAAATCCAGGCTGATCACACCGGTCTGACCCGCCCGTCTTGTTACACCCCTGGGTGGTAATCTAGTCTCCTCTCAAGCGGCTACTGTCACGGTGGCAGCTCGATATGTTGTTCACACCATGATAAGCCGCAAGAACCACATAAAGAAAGGTCTCTTGTGTGTTCTGGTCGGAGCAGAAGATGCTGTGACCTCGAGGGTTGATAACCTACCCCCCCCCTCCCTTCCTTTCTCTTATTTCCCCCTCTCAGGATCCCCGGGTATTCAACACGGCGATCAACAAACAAGTCTTCACATTGTCTCACAATGTATCAAGTTGATGAGGCCTCTTCATTTTCCATAAGTTTTTACGATCGAAGGTTGAAGGGTGTCCTCTTGAACTTGAATTCTTTCAAGGGTTATCCAAAATTTATTACAAGATTGATTACTTTTTATTTTACGTGTTACCCGCCTCGGTGGCGTAGTTGGCTAACGCGCTTGTCGTTTTGAGCTCGGCTGCTGAGGACGGGGAGGTCTAGGTTCGAATCTCGGTCGGGTGAACTGGGGGCGGTTTTTCCTAAATGGTTTTCCACGCAAATGCGGGTTCACTTCCTCTAATTCAACCTTCTCGATTCCTAATCTACTATAGTAATTAGTACTTAAACCGTATAACTCGAACGGGTAGTAAGACGTGGTGCTAATTATTATTATTATTATTATTATTTTACGTGTTTTGTATCTTACTGCCCGTCCGGGCTATCCTCATATTTGCAATAAAGAGGGATGAGGATTTTAGAACGGCCCCGCATTTGCTCGATGAGAGAAGTGGAAACAAATGTTGAAACTAAACTGTTTAATTACATCCGGCAAGGATTTGAATCTCGACCGCACCGTCACTAGCGGACTTAACTGTATGGTATGAGCTTGACAGTTGGTCCACGTGACCACCAATCCGAGTAAAAAAAACCAACAACATATATACCGGAGAGCAAAATAGGCCATCTCAAATTATTCACGACCAGATTTTGGTGTAGATTCTTAATATATATTTTAATTTTTGTTTACCCCCGCGTACTATTTCCCGTTTGGGCTATAGGCTAAGCTTATGTTCTATCTACTCCATTGGTTTTAGGGTTGAGAAAGTATTTATTTTAGAGGAAGTGTACCCGCATTTACTTGTAGGTAGAGAGGAAAACAATTTTGGAAGAATCACCCTCAATACACCCGACCAATATTCAAACCTCTATATCTCTCCGTAATCGGTAGTCTAGTCCACTAGTATTGTGACGCCTTAGACCGTGTGGCCATAGAAGCGGGTAACTCCTTAGTAACGCATCTTTTTACTGGACTAAGGGTCGCGGGTTAAAACTCTCAGAACGGTCGAAAAAAAATTGTTTTCGGGGGGGAAACTGGAAATTTCCCTTTAACGTTGATTAACGAACGGCTAAGCACCGACTGTTGTTGTCTTTGTTCTAGAGTTCAGCCAGTTTGTAAGCTGATATAATCGGTTGGTTCATAAATTGCACCTTAAATCCCCCGCCTCCATTCCTGACTCCTCACTGTTGGACATCCTTGAGCAGAGACCCCAGTGTTTTACCAGAAGACGACCGAACTATTTATATATTTTTTTATTTAGCGACGCTTGTCATTCATTTGACGACTAAACGGCGCGTCAAAGTTCCTTGCTGATAATATGTAGCACATGACACTTTACTCATGTGTAAATTTAGCTACCAAGTTGAACCGGTTAAGAGGGGGGGGGGGAAGCGAGGGGGGATGTGTTTACAAGTGACACCATGAGTTTATTATTTAAGTACGTAAATGTCACAAAATATAATGTCACTTGTTGGCTGTTTCCTATATTCTACTTTTCATGGCGGGAGCCATTCAGACATGGAAAAACTGTCAAAAGTTTTGTCAGTTTTGGTAAAAACTAATAAGTGTGTTCAATATACTCGCTTTAAAAACTTTTTAGGGCTGGCTAGAAATAAAAGTAGAATAAACAAAATAAATAGCCGTGGGAATTTAACTTACAACTGTCAAAATTGACACTAGCTGCCAGCGTTTAAACGGACCGCCGGAATCAATACTATCTTTCAAACTTGATAGAATAGATAGAGCCTTTATGATTCCAAGTCCAAGGGATATCTAAAATAATTCGAATGATTCGAAATTTGAATTAACCGTTCTTATGAGTATCTTGGCAGCGGGTAAACAATATATCAATAACCTCAAAATACGCTTAATATAAAGTATTTTTATAATATATGTTACCGGTATATAAAACATACGTACAAAATATATACATACATGAAAAAACAAGAAAAAATTAAAACACAAACGACCCGCCTCGGTGGCGTAGTTGGCTAACACGCTTGTCGTGTTGAGCTCTACTGCTGAGGACAGGGAGATCGAGGTTCGAATCTCGGTCGGGTGAACTGAGGGTGGTTTTTCCTAAATGGTTTTCCACTCTCCCTCCACGCAAATGCGGGTTCACTCCCTCTAATTCAACCTTCCCAATTCCTAATCCATTAGAGTAATTAGTACTTAAAGCGTATAACCCGAACGGGTAGTAAGACGTGGTGCTAAATATTATCAATATATTAAAACACAAACCATACAAACTTGGAAAAATTAACATGAGAAAATTGCATACTTATATCAGTTTTTGAAATTAGATGACATTAAGTCGAAAAAAAATTAAAGCTCTTAGTTTGTTAAAGATTGCTTATACTGACGCAACAAACAAACTCTTCCAAGTTCACTGATTGTATTAAAAAAATTATTTTAGTTATTGTTTGGATTCAGTGAATCTTCTCGATTACTATCCGTCAATAAATCTAGAGGTAATTTACATTATTTGTATATTGGGTGTTTTAATAAAGTTCGTTATGCTAGGTTTGAAATGAGTTCAAGCTCGAAGGTGAAAAAAAAAATTGGCTTCAAACTATTAAAATATTTATTTCTGAAATTAGGATTAAATGTTATTTCTTATCGTTGATTTAAATAGTAACTTCATGGGGCATTATGGTGGATTATAATTATCCAGATTCTACTGTATCTGCGTAACATAGAAGTTGATGGATATATAGATACAACTTTATATAGATCTATTAGCTTTTAGAACTGTCAGATTTAAATTATTATGGACCAGCTTCGGGGGCCACGTGGTCTAACGCGCTAATCTAGTGTTGGATTAGACTGCCGAATACGGGGATATCGGGGTTCGATCCCGATCGGGTGCACTGAGGGTGGTTTTCCCTGAATAGTTATCCACGCAAATGCGGGTGCATCTCTTCTAAATTATTCTTTCCTAATCCCTAACCGATTAGTTTAATTAGTGCATAGGCGTATAACTTAAACAGGACGTGGTGCAAGAAAAAAATAAATTATTATGGACTGACTAATAGCCCTAAAGGGGGGTTTAAAATAACACGTCCTAGTACTCGTTCGTATTGTGCGCATACATTCAATACGCCAATGAGACCGGGACTATAAAGGCTTTATTTGAGATGAAATGTGCCCGTATTTGTGTGGAGGAAGAGTGGTAAACCATTTAAGAATAGCTGTCCTCAGAACACTCGACAGAAGAGAGAACCCAGATCTCCCTGTCACTGGCAATGCGTCCTAACGCGAGAGTGACGCGCTATACCATACGACCACCGATGCAGGTTTTTTTAAAATTATTTTTACTAAGGCTATAAATTTCTTAAGGATAAGAGGGAACATCAAAGGGATAAGTAATATGGAGAAAACCACCCCAAACTCCCCCGACTGGGATTCGAAGCACAAGCTCCACACACCGACAAACTGGGCTTACATTTAGAAATATTCTGGTCAAATGCAGTTATGCTAGTTAGGCCTACGGCGGCCTATTTTCAATAACTGCTACCATAACTATTTGTAAATAATTAAACTTTTCTACTGAAGAAATACTTTATTTCGACCAAAAAGTTGTTTGTCATTAAAACTGACAAACTATGGCCTTAACTAACGTAAACGTCTCTTTTTTTACGTTAATTTGATTTAGTGTATCATTCGTTGATGTATTGAATTTTTTTTTTTTTAAAGAACGTTAACTACGCGAATTAAATCCAGGTTATGTCTAGTTAAATGTTTATATAATCGCTCTCATTTAATATTGTTTGGTCAAAATGTATTTCAGAAAATGTTGGACGGCCCTGTTTTCTCTGTTGACAAATTTTTTGAAGTTGGCAGCTGTGTTAAACCATAGGAGTGATTCTCCAGATGTTGCAACCTTGAGATTCGCGTACTTACAAATTTGGTGTTGTTTTTATGTTCACGACCCTTGAGGTTAATATCACGAAAGTCGCGTGCAACGTTGCTAAATGTACAATCAGGATACAGCTTTTACACATGGACATATAAGGGTGGGGGTTGGTCAGGATCCTAGCTCCCCTGGAAATTGGTGAACCCCATAGGTGTTAATTAGTTATTATTTTAATATTCATCTACAAGATGCGTTATTTATGACCCGATATGATAAAATTATCTCCGTCAATATTTCAAATAATAGATTATTTTTAGTACATCCTGTATTGAATAACAAGGGATGTTTCTTGGGTCTTGGAATGAATTAAGTTTGTAGGTTTGAAGCCCTGTTTATCTTTATACACAACAAGTTGGGCTACAATATTTAAACGCATTCACTACTCGTGATAGAACATTGTATTGTCATTTATATTTTCCTCCTCCCCTGTTTGTTCTCCTACTAATGGATTGTTCCCCCCTAATAACGGTATAAACTCACTTGTTTTCTGGTGTTTAAGAATTTTTGTTCGACTATTCTAGCTAAGTGCTTACAAAATAACTTTAAAGATACCAACCTGAACAATCCCAATGGTATTAAAGATTTGTTGTGGATTCAATCTGTACTGTTTGTGAGATTTGTATTTTAAAACTATTTTAGTGAAGCTTTTGTAAAAGCTATTTTAAAATCCAGACACAATTTATTTATTTTAATCACATCAGAGGTCTCGCGGTATGACCGGATGCATTTGATTATTATCAATGTGGTTTTCCCATCCTCTCTCTTAGCACATACTGGCTTAGTACCTATAAAAATACCCTTCTCATACCTAAACATAGTTATTTCACCATCTACTTTATTTTATCTAAGCGTCTTACTACCTGTTCAGGTTTTGTGCATATTTGATAATTACTTGAGGTAGGGATGAAGAAGGAAGCATTTTAGAGGTAAGCTACCCGCATTTGCGTAGGAGGAGAGTTTAAAATCATTTAGGGAAATCCATCCTTAGTATACCCGACTGGGATTCGAACCCTGATCTCCCCGCCATCAGAAGGACAGTCTAACACGATAGAGACGCCTTAGACCATTTGGCCACTGAGTTATTTATTGATTTTGAACTAGATCTTTAGTGATTTTTATTTACTAATTTGTTCATAATTAATGTATATTAAAACCAATATTTGTTAAATTACTAAAAATCTCTACCGAATCTTCTGAAAAGTTAAGGTTTAAACACCCTAAAGGGCTACTGAGGACGTTTCAACTCAAGTTTGTCAATTTAAAAATAGTTCCTTTACTTCCGCGGCTTAATTTTCGCGACGCCGCTTCGTTTTTAGTGCACGTCGTCTCATGTTTGCGCGTGCCTGCGTCTTTTCGAGTTTTCATTACCTCAAGAAAAAGGGAGGGGAGAAATGACAAAGGCATTCGGCGTAGGAACATCTGTAGTATGTATGAAGAAACGGAGGAAACTAATTTAACTCGAGCAGGGAAGATACAAGCTTAATCTAGTCATTCCCTCCCGAAAGTTGGTTTAGAAAGTTTTGAGCTACTCTTCGTGTACTACTTAAGGTAATGTATTATATTGTATTTTTATTAATCTTATTTAAATATTTATTTCATTTCTATATGAGGTATCGGTCACCTGGCGGTCTAGGGGTAAGGTGTCAGACTTCTGTGCTGGCGGCTGGGGTTCAATCCTCGGTCCCGGCACAGATTTATCTGATTACCAAACCCTTCCTTCACCTCTGACAAGACATCTTGTGAATGTGGGGAATGCCAGGCCTCCACCGTGGTTCGGATTCCACGTTAAACTGTAGGTCCTTCATTTCATCTCACAATCACCCTACCATTACACATTAGCGTAAGTGCGTATAACCAGAATGGGTAGTAAGACGCGGTAATAATAATAATAATAATAATAATAATAATAATAATATATTAGGTATCTAACGTGCACTTTCTAAACTGACTGATTATATCACCACACTACCAGAAAACTATTTTTTTTTAACGCTGAGACTTACTACCCTCTCGGGCTATACGCTCATGTATTAGTTACTCTAATGTGATAGGGATGAGTAAGTTTGAATGTATAAGAACTGTACCCGGTTTTCGTGGAGGTTGAGGGGGAAACCTTTTAAGAAAAACCACCCTCAGTGCACCCGATTCCCTTTCTCCCCGTCATCGGCAGTCTAGTCTTTTGCGAGAATGACGACTTAGAATATGCAGCCACCGAAGCTGGTAAAAAAAAACTAACTTAAATCTAGAATGGACACGACACCCAGCTATCCGCCTTAGTGGCGAACGCGCTAATTTCGTGTTGAGATAGACTGCTTTGGACGGGGATATCGAGGTTCAAATCTCGGTCGGGTGTACTTAGGGTGGTTTTTCCTAAATGGTTCTTCCACTCTCCCTTCACGCAAATGTGGATTCACTTCCTTTAGATTCAGCATTTCCAATGTCTAGCCCATTAGCCCGTTATTGTAATTAGTACTTAAGCGTATAACTCGAACGGGTAGTAAGACCTGGTGCTAATCAGCTCCAGTCAACACTAGAATATTCCAGCTCAGATCTTAGCAAGGCATAGAACAGGCATAGGATTAGTTAACTTTAGTGAAGGTGAAGATGATAAATTTAATAAGTCAAAATAATTTCAATTAATTAGGTAATATACAGTAGCCCCATGTCTTCTTTGGTGCTGACTGACAGCTACGGCTTTGAAAAGTTACCAGACCAAATTATGTATTCCTACGCCAAACCATATGATCAGCAAAAAAGTGTGTTTAACAGCTGTCACTTCTGACGGTCGAAATTTAGGTATTATACCTAAATGTTGACTGTCAGAAGTCACCACCAAAGAAGCCATGGGGCTACTGTATAATCAACATGATAGGGAAAGTAGAGTTAGTTGTTCAGAACACCTAGAGCATTGATATATGGGCGCGCACATTGTTATCATTGACGAATTTATAAGTAAATAAAATGGTACGGTGCACCCCACAGACTAGCTTTTATCTTAAAATAGAGACATTTACTAAAAACTCTGGGGGGAAGTAAAGCCGTCGGTCCCCTGTCGATTGTGGCACGTGAAGAAATCCTGGAAGGTATGCACACTTACATTTCTCTGGAAAATTAGTAGGCTCTTTCGAGCTCGCTCGTAGAAATTATGCGCGTGAGGCGAGAAGAAACCACCACTCTTCCTGAACTCCCCTAGTGCATGGTATTCCTACCAGATGGTTCAGGTGGAACTAACCAGTCGAAATGCTGAGTACATGTCCAGCTCTGGATGGATGGAAATCACATCAAACCCATTTTCGGGTTTGTTGATTTAAGAAGAAGATATATACATACACATACACACACATACCTACCTACATACAGTAGCCCCATGGATTCTTTGGTGCCGACTGACAGCTGACAGCTAAAAGCTTTGAAAAGTTACCAGACCAAATTATGTATCCCTACGCCGAATCATATAATCTGCAAAAACATGTGTTTAGCAGCTGTCACTTCTGACAGTCAAAATGTAGGTATATACCTAAATGTTGACTGTCAGAAGTCAGCTGTGAGCTGTCAGTCAGCACTAAAGAAGCCATGGGGCTACTGTACATACATACATACATAGGCTACATACACATATACGTACATACACACATAACTTACATACATCCACACACATACATATACATAATGTAAAACTCTAGTTGTCTCTCCATCTTGAGTTGGGCCATGGATGTTTCTAAGTGCACCTCGTGACTTTCAATGTCTTATGACGTCACGATGATTCATGACGAACGCTCCCCATCCGTCCCTCGCAGCCAATGGCTGTTATAATGGCACTAGTAGACTGCATGGGTGCATTATTTGTTCTTGGCCAAGATGAGGTTTGCAACTTTGCGTTACGTAAGATAGAAGTCAGAGCTAACGGGTTTACACGGTCATGGGGCAAATAAAGAGGGGAATGCCAGGCCTCCACCGTGGTTCGGATTCCGCGTTAAACTGTAGGTCCTCCATTTCATCTCACAATCACTCTACCATTACACATTAGCGTGCGTATAACCCGAACGGGTAGTAAGACGCGGTGCTATAATAATAATAATAATAATAATAATAATAATAATAATAGGGTGACCTGGCGGTCTAGGGGTAAGGTGTCAGACTTCTATGCTGGCGGCCGGGGTTCAATCCTCGGTCCTGGGAAAGATTTATCTGATTACCAAACCCTTCCTTCACCTCTGACAATACATCTTGTTAATGTGAAGAATGTCAGGCCTCCACCGTGGTTCGAATTCCACGTTAAACTGTAGGTCCTTCATTTCATCTCACAGTCACCCTACCATTACACATTAGCGTAAGTGCGTATAACCCGAACGGGTAGTAAGACTCGGTGCTAATAATAATAATAAATAAAGAGGGTAAGTAAAATGAGCAGATAGCTTGGTATCTTTGTTATCAAGTGCAAGTTCTGTTCACATACAGGCAAGTCCATTCTTATCGGTATGTGGTGGGGGTCTAGGGGACGCGATAAAAGTTAAGTGTTTTTGCAGTTTTCATAGAAACACAGGGTGACTTGGTGCTCTAGGGGTAAGGTGTCGGGCCCGGGGTTCAATCCTCGGTCCCGGCACAGATTTATCTGATTTCCAAACCCTTCCTTCACCTCTGACAAGACTTGTATTAATCACAACTTGTGAATGTGTGGAATGCCAGGCTTCCACCGTGGTTCGGATCTAACGATAAACTGTAGGTCCTTCATTTCATCTCACAATCACCCTACCATAACACATTAGCGTAAGTTCGTATAACCCGAATGGGTAGTAAGACGCGGTGCTAAAAAAAATATTCGAATAGCTCCAATAAGCACGCTCCTGCGCTCGACTATAATTTCCCCCTCCCCTCCCCTGTAGAAACAAACCATCGTCTCTTGTCCCCCAGTTTTTCCACTGTAGACTAACCACAAAGATAAATAATTTGATAGGAGTCAAGGACATCCGATGCACACGCCAGCCAGGTAACTACTATTTATTACCGCACACGATATGTGTATCAGCGTAATAAATATTCATCGTGGCTCGACAATATTTGTTGGACAGTAAATATGAGAGTGGTTCGAACTAACGTAAGGAAATATGGCTCGTTGAAAAGTTGAGTACGTCTGGCGAGGCGCGCTGATTCTCTGGAGTGAATGTCAACGGTCTGCAACCTGCTGACTGATTATATCTGCCCTGCAAAAGATTCACCAAACAATCAATTGTTTTCATAGGCTAGTAACTAATTACAACATGAGAAATACTCGTATAAAGTTGAAAATTTCTCTCTCGATATTTTCATTCAATTCAGCCCACCAGATTTGTTTATTAGGTGTTCTGTCTTACGACAGGTCTATTCCTTTTGTAAGTGAACTTAAACCGCCAACGCGGTCTGTCCTTTGCTTCCTTCCTCTTTCAGCTCTCAGAATTTTCTTCTCTTTTTTTTAAGTCTTCCAATATTTGAATCCCCCTCCTTACTAAGTTCCTCTTTCCATACGGACCGCTATTTATTAAAGGTCCCCAACCCCTGGATTAATTGACGGTGATATTAATATACATTTCATATTTTTCCGTTGGAGATTTTTTTTTCTGTTTTTTTACTTGGAGCCTATTGGTTTGGTTAAAGTTCAGGTTAAGTCGACGCTCTGTGATGTATACGGTAAGGTTATTTTTTATGTGATCATTACGTCTTACTACCTGTCCGGGATATTCGCACTAAGGTGTTATCCACAAACCACGTAAATATGGCGAGAGGGGGGAGGTGTAAGCTCCATTAACTGTAGTGTTACATGGAGGGGGTGACCTGGTGGTCTAGGGGTAAGGTGTCAGACTTCTATACTGGCGGCCGGGGTTCAATCCTCGGTCCCGGCACAGATTTATCTGATTACCAAACCCTTCCTTCACCTCCGACAAGACATCTTGTGAATGTGGGGAATGCCAGGCCTCCACCGTGGTTCGGATTCCACGTTAAACTGTAGGTCCTCTCCATTTCATCTCACAATCACCCTACCATTACACATTAGCGTAAGTGCGTATAACCCGAACGGGTAGTAAGACGCGGTGCTGGTAAGAAAAAAAAGGTAAGGACAAGTTTATGTATAACCCCTGATGTGGTAGAGAGAATAAAGTTTCATTCGAAAGAAAAATACCCACATCTGCGTGGGAGGAGAGTAGGAAACAATTTAGGGGGGAGGGGGGGGGGGACTGCCTCAGCCCATTTGAGCGGGACTTGAAACCCGATACAGCCATTGCGAGAGTGACGCCTTAGACCACGCAATCCCTGACGTGGGTTAGCAACTTCACAAACGAAATTTTAAGGTCGAACCTTGTTTGTATTTTATAATTTCGCTGGCCTTCATTTCTACATAAGTCATTGGGCTCCGATACCAAGTATAGCCGGTTCACAATAAATATTGATCTTCTCAAGGCATTTAGCAAGTTATTACCAATAGCTCCTTATTCATCCGCGTCGAACATATTATTTGTTTCTTTGGCAGGTTAAACAGATTTACATTACTTGGAAACGTGAGATCATATAATTGTCCAAGTGGATTAATTTAATGTTTTTTTTAGTATATTTTGACTTTTATAAAGATATAAAGTGACCGTTAATTGACATCACAAGTAAGTTTGGCATTCATAACTTATCGGTTCTCTTTTTTTTCCCCCACGTTGTCTTAGTAATTGTTTCTGATACACGCATATATTAATCATGCTAATTGAACGGGGACAAGGAAGGTAGAATTTTAGAGAAAGTGTATCTGCATTCGCGTGTAGACAGAGTGGGAAACCATTAAAGAAATATCACTTTCAGTAGCTTACGCCCAACCGGTAATCGAATAGCACTCTCCCCTTCGTCGGGAATCCAGTCAAACATGAGATTTAGACGCGTTAGATGTTTATGATAAGCGTTTATTCGAGTTCAAACGAGCCGTGTGTGATCCATGCCACGTGAAACTAGAAGATTCACACAACACAGAGCATATTTTGGTTTTTATTAACTTGTGTCACATTGGAACAACTGTTGTCTCTTTCATAAATAGGATCCATGTCACCATGTCACTGTTGAGGATTTTTATATACATAAAAACGTGTTGCTGGTGGGGTAAGGGGAGATGACAAGTGGTTTTTTGCTGACGTCATACACCACACATGTCCTACGAACATATGGACGCGTTCATAAACCGCTAGGGTGGATTGTTTCCCACCATTCATTCATCCCTTATCAACAAGCCCGTGCCGATTTGGTTGTTTCAATAGTTATTTTATAAATAGTAATTTTTGGGGGTTGTTATGGAGAGGGGAGGGGGGTCACCACGTATTTCCTGTTTTTGGTTATATCTACGCGTTAATTAGGTTAGTGGAATAAGGATGAGTAAAGTAGGAATTTATAGGGAATCCACCTCTGACAGGACGTGTATTAATCACAACTTGTGAATGTGGGGGATGCCAGGCCTCCACCGTGGTTCGGATTCCACGTTAAACTTTAGGTCCTTCATTTCATCTCACAATCACCCTACCATTACACATTATGTAAGTGCGTACAACCCGAACGGGTAGTAAGACGCGGTGCTAATAATAATAATAATAATAATAATAATAATAATAATAATAATATAGGGAATGTATCCTTACTTGCGTGGAAGGAGAGTGTGAAACCCTATAGAGAAAAACACCCTATGTACACCCGACTGGGGTTCGAACCTTGATACTTTCGTCAACGGTAATCCAGTTTAACAAGTGAGTCGTTAATAAGTTCAACATTAAAACTCTATTTATGATCTCTTGGTTATAGAAATGGATATTTTATAAGTAGTTTTTTCTTTCTTTATTTCACAATTTTGAATTTAGGCTAATATTTTCTTGGTTTTCATCATTTTAAAGTAATTTTTATCCATTCTTTTAACATTTTTAGGAATATTTGAATCATTTTATGCATTCGTGTTGAAGTAGCCTCCAATTTTTAATACTATCGACATTTTATAAATGCATAAATTATTCTCAGATATTATTTTTAAATCACACACTATTGTCGAAATAAGATAATGAAGGAACTAAACCGTTGTATCCTCTTTGATTGTAGTATTTGATTGTAGAATACACACATTCCTGTTGAAACTGCAACTAGTCTGGAGAGGGTTGCGTTGGGAGGGGGTAGCTAACAATTCTGAATCAGGTATTTGTAAATCAATATTAAATTTATCAGAATGCAAGAATTTGGTTGTTAAGGATTTTTATTGCATTTTACATATTGTAAAGCGGGTGTTTGAGCTAGTCCTGTGCATTAATTACGGTTTTTTTGTTCATACTTTTAGGTCGTTTAAAGACATGAATTCGAATTTTAGAACTTTTAGGTCATTTTAAAAAATCATCTTTAGGTCAAACAAATCGTGCCTTGCTGATAACCATTTGTTGTCGATGTCCTAGGACAGACATTCAGGCTTGTGTACAGTATCACCATGGCTTCTTTGGTGCCGACTGAAAGCTCACAGCTCATATATGACAGCTTTAAAACGTTACCAGACCAAATTACGTATCCCTACGCCGAGCTAGATGATCTACAAAAACATGTGTTTAGCAGCTGTCACTTTTGAAAGTCAAAATTTAGGTATATACCTAAAGTTTGACTGTTAGAAGTCAGCTGTGAGCTGTCAGTCAGCACCAAAGAAGCCATGGGGCTACTGTAGTCATGGTTTTTTGGCTGGTAATAATTCTGCTATTGTTGCTGTTAATTGCATCACTCACTATAGGTTAGTGACCCTGTCTGGTGTGCTCGGCTGGGGTCCGGAGATGTGAGAATGATGCGGTGGTGTGCGTTGCGGCATCTCGCCCCCCGCTAGCCCCACCCCCGGCACTGTGAAGGGGACATCCTCTCCTGCCTGTAGGCTCAACCATTCAATCGATCAGCGCCTCCCTCCCTGGAGCGTGTCCACATAAAATTGTTGGCTCGCGAGAATGAACGGATTGATTGGAAACGTTTTTCATTCGACAGTGAGGATAACTACTCATTCCCCCCTCCCCTTTTACCCGCTTCAGTGGCTGAATGGTCTGAGGCGTCACTCTCCGCGGCCTGCTAATGTCGGGGATATCGTGGTTTGAATCACTGTCGGGATAAATGGTTTCCCACTCTTCTTCCGCGCTAATGCGGGTGTATTACCTCTAAAATGCTTCCTTCCTAATCCCTACCCCATTAGAGTAATTATCACGTTAAGTTATAAACTGAACGGGTAGTAAAACGTGGTGATAAAAATAATCAAAGGTTTTTTGAGTCCATAACATCTTGGTAGGGAACTTAACAAATGTGGGGTTAGGGGGGTTATCTTGTAAAATATAGCAAGTAGCAATGTCTCAGTCCAGTCCAGCAACAGCGACCACTGACCCTCTATCTCAGCCTGGCATATTATGTTCTGCTAGTCGGTGTTTTCTCTACAATAGGTACATCTAAAACAACGAATTTCATGAAATATATATTTCAAATTTATATTTGTAAACAACAATTTGGACACAATAATAAAATTAATAAGTATAGTTAGATAAAAAAAATCTAAATAGTGAAATTGTGTATTATAAAATTATATATATATATATATATAAGTAAAATTATGTTTTTTTACCACTTTTAAACTGCTTATACATCAAACATTATTTTTCTTTAGCATATTATAAATATTTCACTATGTAGGCCCTACACCTCATTTTAAAGTCTAGTTACACTAAATTTCAGCCCCATACATTTCGTACTTGATCTTAAAAATTGTAAGGGAAGATAAAAAAAACATCAAGATTTACCCCTTATAACTATTGAACTGTAATGATTTGAAATCAGTGAATCAATATTTATACCTTTATTTTATATTTAAAATTGTGTAACTAAATTGTTATGGTCTCATGAACTTAAGAGCTACCCAAACTCAACGGAAACTTGTGCTAACAATCAGAGATATTAGCTCATTTGGTAGCCCGTCTGTCTACTGAGCTAATGATATCGGACTCGATTCCCAGCAAGGCTGAAAAATCTTTCATTGGTGAAATGTGGGTTTACCCTTTCACAGTGACAAGTAAACGACTGGGGGCTGGATTTTGTTTCTGCCTAGATTTAAATTAGCTATAAGTTGTGCGCTGATATTATCAGTAGGTTCAGAAAGTAAGTATTAAATACCTCAAATATTTTTGTTAGTAAAAAAGGTAATCTTTCATATTTTAAATTCTAAATTACTCAATATACATAATGAATAAAAACATAAAACAACAAAATTATATCGAGAAGTGAAATGCTAAATTAGGCAAATGTCACCTCTAAAACTTTCTAGGTCAAGTTTACACAAGCATTTAAACTATAAAATAAAAAATCTATGCCAACAAATAGGTCCCGACCGTTAATTCGTCACTGTGACAGGGCCTTGGAGCAACTTAGGATGAATACAAACACTATTTTAAGCTAATTCGAGGGCTGGATCATTTGAGAAATATGTCGTTCACCTTGACGACACTTTAATTCTATAAACTATATGTGAAAACAAAAAAATAATTTTACTAATTCTGATAATTTTTAGTGTCAAAAATCTTTTGCATCACATGCCAATCAACTTTGTGATACAGTCGGCTCGAAATCGTAAATTTACACGAAATACATTGCACATGGATAATTTCTGATTAAACATTAATGGAGAAAGTGTTAACAAAAGTTCCTCATACTGAATAAACTTGAAATATTAAATTATATTTGGATAAAAACTGCATTGAAAATGCAATTTTTTGACCATTTTACAATGGCTTCACAGATAAGTACTATGTACAAATCTTCATTCTGTCTTAATAGGAACTTACTGTAGTTATTAACAATAAACTTGTCACTTTTTCCTCCGTCGTCTCCTTGGAAAATTTCGGGTAATCATTCAAATACGAATGCACTGTACACATTTCTGGTATATCTTGGTATTTTCTTTGTTCCCATATCTCGCGTGAGCTTGGAGCTGAGGGTTTGCTTTAATGTAAGTGCCAAAATAATATTTCACTGAGTCGTGGTTTTATTTTATTTTATTTCTGAATGTAGGGAATGCCAGGCCTCCACCGTGTGTTCGGATTCCACGTTAAACTGTAGGTCCTTCATTTCATCTCACAATCACCCTACCATTACACATTAGCGTAAGTACGTGTAACCCGAACGGGTAGTAAAACGCGGTGCTGCTGCTAATAATAATAATAATAATAATAATAATAATTTATTTCTTAAACTTTGTGATTAGTTCTCATTAATAACTTGACTTAAGGTGCACTACTCTATTCAACTAAAATAATTAACAATTTAGTCAAGGATAAATAAAGTTTAATAAAAATGTATGGTAAAAGGTATCGCATTTTGAATTTTCTAATAATAATAGTAATTTATTGACACCTGCTTCGATGGCCGCATGGTCTAAGGCGACATTTTCATGTTAGACTGGCTTCCCGATAACAGGAAGATCAAGGTTCATATCCCGGTTGGGTGTACTTAGGCAGGTTTTCCCCAAAATGGGTTTCCACTCTTCCTTCGTACAAATGCGGGTACACTTCCACTAAATTTAAACCTTACTCATCCCTAACTCATTAGCGTGATTGGTACATACGTGCAATATAGTCTTAGCCGTTAGTAAGACTCTGTGCTAATAAAATATAATTTTTTTCATATATTAATTTGATTTTATTTAACTCGTGTTTGTAAACTTTATTATGATTTTGATGATCGAGTCATAATATGGGTTGAAACTACGTTTACAAACATTTTATTTTAGACAGTCTAGCATTCACATTTTAACTACTAGTACTTACCAACCTACCTCGGTGGCGTAGTTGGCTAACGCGCTAGTCGTGTTTAGCTCTACTGCCGAGGACGGGGAGATCGAGGTTTGAATCTCGGTCGGGTGAACTGGGGGTGGTTTTTTCCTTAAATGGTTTTACACTCTCCTTCCACGCAAATGCAGATTCACTTCCTTTAACTTTAACCTTCTCAATTCTTAATCCATTAGCGTAATTAGTATTTAAACGTATAAACCGAACGGGTAACAAGACGTGGTGCTAAATAAATAAAAAAATATTAGTATTTACTATATTTGGTTTTATTATGTTTTCCTTTTTTTTAGATAAAAAAGTAAAAATTAAACTTTTTTTTGGTCTTATTCATTTTTTAATTTCTCGCTACCTTATAGGTAGATCAAGTATTGTTATCGTCAAAAAAATCGGACACAAGATGTTGATGAATTTCGACGTTTTATAAC
>CABFVX010001859.1:0-10127 GCA_902151425.1 Timema shepardi | reverse complement strand
GGGGGGGGGGGGGTGTAGGGGGGCGTATTATTAACTGGAACAAAAAAAAACTTTTACTAATGGTAGAACATTTAAAATTTGCAGGCAGGTAAAAGGACAACTTCAGATAACCATATTCGTCTTTAAATTTGAAATTTCTAACTAGGAATTGTTTCAATTGGGGTGGTTATAATTTCCAAAAATTTATAGACACAACTCTTTTTCTGTGTGGTAAAAAACTGAAATTTTGCAAGACGGTATATAAAGAAGAGACCACGCAAAAACACAAAAAAGACTGACGATTTTAAATGAGAAAAATAAGGAAGGAGAAATATGAAGAGAGGAGCAAGTAAAAAAGCTACAAAAAAAACCTTTTGGGTGAGGCGAAAATTGAAATATTCCAGGAATGTAGAAGGATTACCCCATAATAAAATAAATATGTACTATTTATAATGGAGACTGATAATATGGGGGGTTTGAAAATCTCCAAAACTAAAATAATACATTACTTGTCAGTGTGGTAGAAGATTTAAAGATGTCAAGCGGATATAAGAACTACCTTAAAAAACCATTAAGATCTGGTCCTTAAATTTCAAAATGAAAAAGTATATTATTAATTTGTAATTTAAAAATAAAATAAACTAGGTAAAAGCAGGCCTCTATACAATAAACAAATATTATGAGCCTATGTATACAAAATTATATTTTTGCTAATACACCTAAAACAAACCCCTTTTCTCTCAAACATTGTGGGCCTCCTACCACTGGTGGTCCACGGCGGCCTTTTAAATGGCCCGCAGGATCTCAGGAAATTTTGGGATAAAACTCAATCAAAGAGTGTTAATCACATATAATACAAAAATTTTAAATGCAAAAAAATAAAATATAGGAATTATCCATATAATGAGGTTTTATTTCCTCGATATACACTGAGGCACATAGAAAAGGAAATTTGTACCAACCTTAACTCATCAAATCAGAAGATTTATTTATTACAAATGACGAGATTTAGAATTTTCAAAATAATCAAAACATGATTGCTTATTAATTAATTGTAATTATTTTTATTCTTTTCAACGTTAGATTTAATAAACTAAATTTTGTCTTGTATTTCTAGTCGTAAAATAGAATAAATTAAAAAGTATGTTTTTCTTTCATAATTTTCAACCGCGCCCCCACCTCCCCCTCTAGATACCACCAACCGCCCTCTATGCTCCCAAGCTCCAGAAGATTACCCAGTGCCGATAACCTCCATTTTGTGGTCCTCCATCACCAAAACATTGAGAAACTTTGCTCTAAAGCGATCAATGAATCCACGTTTATTGATTAGTTAACGTTGACTCCGCTAAATTGTGGTAAACCAAATTTATCATATTACATAGAAAGTTTTAAATAAATTTTATTCGCCTATTCTTCTATGGATTTAAAAATATATTAATGTAATAGATAAATTATTTTAACTAACTATAAGATATTTGATAAAAAAAAACTATTCACTAAAATTATAATTTGGAAATACTATCAATATCTTATCTCACTCACAGACTTTTAAATTTGAGTTTAATATAAAAAAATTAATTAAACCTCAAACACACTCATTTTCTTGAACTATTCGGAAGCCCAACAAAATTTTGGCCTCATATCAATACATAAACTGATAATTATAATTGAATTTATAACTAGAGAAAACAGTGTTTCATAAGTTTAAGTGGTAACTTGTAATGAGCTTTTTCAATTTTTAAATCGATTCATCTAGATATATCTTTTTTTAAACACTAGAAATTAATTTTTCGATACATCGGTAGCTAAGTTAATAATTTAGCAACTAATCGATTGTTAACAAACATAATGCAGTGGTTTCCAATTTTAGGGTTTCGATCATATTCAAAGTTTGTTTCGAGTGAGGTCGCGATGCTTGTTGGCATTATAGTATTATTTAAAAAAAAGTTATTTCCACATTAGTGAATTTCAACCAATATTTGCAATAAAATTATTATGTTAGCTCTAAGCTACCACCACTCCTATGGTGAATAGACTATAGTAACGTTGGTTGACAAAGACCAGGGCGCCCTCAGGGGTGTGCAAACAGTGCGGCCGCACAAGGCCCCGCGCTTGCTTAGGTGACAGAAGGGAAAAAACAAGTTGGGGTGGGAAATTTTTGCTTGCGCTCTCGTATAGGTGATCTAGCAAATATTGTCAGAGTGTAAAAACAAATTAAACACATTGATCATGTGGCTCGATTTATTGAACGAGTGAAGCGAGTTCTCCGTTTTAACTCCGCCTATTTCTTCTTCTTCTTTTTTGTCTGTGGTGGATATGTCTCACGAGAGCTTTTGAACGCATTAACCGATTTAATTCAAACTTGGCACAGTTGTTTTTGGTACTTGTATATAGATCTTATTCGTTGGGGAGAAATAAACCCTTATGTGTATAAGAAAAAACGCGTTTTCTAACATTATTACATGTACATTATTTATATTTAGGGCCTTTCGTGATATCTTTATACGGCTGAAAACTGGCATTTGGGGCCAGATACCGTAATAACAATAAACTAAAAAAATTAATTAATTTTTCTAAAGATCGAGGTGGGTAACTGGGTATCCCGCAAACAGACGTTTGTCTATGGTCCCACGTCTTCTAAGGATAGTCCTGACAAAACTATCACACTAGATAATTTATGTAACGACAAAAAATAACCATGCAGATACGAGTACATTTTATCTGGATGCTACCTTCCTCATCGCCGCCCTAATGGTTTGGTACAATATGGATAGCTAGCAAACTAAAAGCTTGCGCGCAGACACGGCCTAGAACGCTATATTGCGTTCAACTGTTTTGACAAATGGCGATAGTTAAACTCTTTGCTCGATGATTCCAATAAATTTCAGGATTTTTTTTTCCCCCGTTGTAATCAAAATATTAAGCATCGAATGGCCTGCATGAGAGAAGTTATTTAATCCAGCAATATCTCCTCCATATCTATGTGCGTGTCTGGTTTGAAAAATGATTGCCCATCAAGTGGTTTGAATCCTCCGAACGGGAGTAGTACGTGTGCGAGGCAGTCGTGTCACTTCTTCACAGATATAATAGATGGACCTTTGTCATGAACAGCAGCCATGTTTTTGACGTACGGTGTTGTAGGACGCCATCAACTTTGATTCTTCTGTTTGTTTTATTTTTTACTATGACTATATACGTTTTAACACAAGGCTACGACTCAATCTAAGGGCTAGGATTGAGTAGGGTGGATCAGCGGGGATTAATGAAGGATGGAAGTAGAAACGAGAAGAATCATATTTATGAAACAAGCCCTCATGGTTCCCGACCGGGATTCGAAACCTTACCACCTTGCTCGACAGTGACCGAATGTGTTACCATGCTCGTCCATGGTTGCGGTTTGCAAATTATTTCTCGACCTACACGTCGATTTAATAGGAACAACTGTTTTGATAGTTATACAGGGTGGGGTGGAAACAATTATACGATCTTTGCCGAGGAAATTGATGGACAGCGGGCTGAGGTTCGCCTGACGTCCGGTGGAGCTCACCTGAGTAAAAAAAATATTAAAAGGTGTAGTATGTAGCTTACTTTTATTTAGCTAGTGAATATTTACTTTTCAATTAAACTGTTAATTTTCAAGTTACTATTCGTCTAATGGTATAACTTACTAGGACAAAATTAATGTATGTTCACGTAAAGTAATTTGTTTTGCAACTGTCAATTTTGATAGATAGTACCAATACCTATAAAATAATACATATACTTTATAAAATTCCTTTTTAGCTTTTATGTAGCTGTTCAATGAATGAGTATTATTAAGGCGGGTGCCTTGCTCAGAGTATCAATTGCTGTCGGGCCACATGGTTTAAAATAAAATGGCCTGTGCCGTTTTCTAGAAAGACTTTTCTATTCTGTCAAAGTTTATGCTCCCTTTCACCCTTCACCCTTTGCCATATCAATATGAAAGAGGGTAAAGAAAACAATGAAACTTCTTATACCAAGTTAAATAGGAAAGCTCGCTGCTAGTGCTGTTGTGAGCTTATCAAAAAATTGCTGTATTTGGTAAAAGAGGGCAAAATATAGAGCAGTTTTTCATCAAACCTAGTTTTATAGCTGCGCAAATGCTTAGAAAGTCTTTGAAGCTGAGCTAATGTCACATTTTCACACATTTGTTTTTTGCTATTACTAAAACTAAACAGGGGTGTTAAGGATAAAGAATCTTGTCGGAATATTTCGACTTTATTTTGGCGGGAATCATATTTCGAAATAACACATCGTATGAATAAATATTGCCCTAGAGCTGAAAGTCTGCCGGCATTTTCTCACTTACCAAGGCGGTCCCCTTTATCTACCTATTTATACTACTTAGAATAAATAATGTAATACATAAAATTTAGACAATGACACTCGAACACGGGAACTACACGAATCGGTGGGCATGGGTACAAAGGTGTTTGTCTCGTCTGGTTTTGGTTTGCCACTGACGGGTAAGTCGGGGTTTGAATCCTGACTGGTTGTAATGAAGGCGGTTCCTTCTATATGTTTTATAACTCTTCCTTCCATACAAATGCGGGTACATTACCTTTAAAATCCTACCTTCCTCGTCCATTCCTACTTGGTGTAAATATGCGTGTAATATTGTTGGGCTCACCGAAATGAAAGGTTCACTCCCCCTTTCTTTCCCACTCCCGTGATCCGCGTTACACTTCCCGTCCGGACTATCCGCAGATCTACAATAATGGTGTAAAGATTAGAAATGTACCCGCGTTTGCGTTGAACTATCAGAAACCTAGCTAAAGCAATTTGTGATTGATTTTATTGTTCAAAGTTTACGCACAGAGGTTTATTTATTTATCTTAAATATAAATTGACACAGACCTCCTCTGTGGCCTAGTGGTCAAAGTTCCTGGCTACAAGTGCCAGGGTTCGATTCCTAGTGCATCCAGAATCTTTCTGTGAAGCAGTGGGCCTGACACCGGGTCAAACTCATACTCGCGAGGACAAATGAGGAGCTACTTGGATAAAGAAGTAGCAATCCCGGTCTAAAAAAATTGATATTAACAGTCGGATGATTTGCTGACATGCTGAACACATGACACCCTCTACCCGCGAATATTGGCACTATCGTCGCAAATGGTGGCGGCCGTTCAGTCGGTATAGCTCGCTTGTGGTCTTACATGAAGTTTTGGAGAAATTGATACGTTTCCTACTTATAATGTGCTGGTTCTAATAGATTGAAAAATTACATCTGGACACGGGAATCGAACCCGGGACCTTTGACTTAGCTCACTGATGATCTACCACTGAGCTATCCACGGATCATCCTGTGCACTGGGCCATTCTTCACTCATATCTATAATTAAGGCTTTGAATCGGTATTCAGTAGGTCGAAATTCAATCCTGACCGAATACCATAAACAAGTTGTTGTTTTTATAATTGACTTCCCAAACTCTCGCCAGAGTTTTTTTTTTTACAGATTCTTCATCTTCATTCAATATTATTAGGCCGGTTAGTAGACAAGTTTCAAATCACATCAAATGGGCAGCAAGATGATCAGAACCAAAGATTTATTTCAATTAAACGAAAGTAGCTTAGATAGTTCGTGTAGCATTGTCGAAGTTATTTTTCAATTCTCTTTGGAAATGTCCTAGTTTCGTGCTCTATACTAAGATCTGTAATACCTCTTATTTTGTTGTTTATCTTCAACCTGTTTACGCGATGATTTATTCTCGGTGAGGAAACTCATGAATAAAACATAGATCGTGCCTTTACATGTTATGCGAGTACTGAACACACACACACACACACACACACTGCCGCTGGCAACGGTTATTGGGTTACAGGAAACCTTGTCTGCGATCTTAAAGACAGGCCTAAAAAAATGTGGATGTATTCGCACTCGATAATGTTCCTGAAGTTCTCAAACTTTTGTTGTTAAAATAACGATCTGTAACAAAACATTTACATTCTAATTTAATTAAAGTAGGGTTACTTACTCTATGGCCCTAAGAACTCTAAAGCTCATTGCTTCTCTTTCAAAAGTACGCCAACTATCTCTATCTTGAGCTAATTCTATCCAGTATACCTCATTACACACCATTCTTATCTTGAGCTAGTTCCATCCAGTCCACCTCATTACACCCTATCCCTATCTTGAGCTAGTTCTATCCAGTCCACCTCATTACACTCTATTCCTATATTGAGATAGTTCTATCCAGTCCAACTAAATACACCCTATCCCTATCTTGAGCTAGTTCTATCCAGTCCACCGCATTACACCATATCCCTATATTGAGCTAGTTCTATCCAGTCCACCTCATTACACTCTATTCCTATATTGAGATAGTTCTATCCAGTCCACCTCATTACACCATATCCCTATCTTGAGCTAGTTCTATCAAGTCCACCTCATTACACCCTATCCCTATATTGAGCTAGCTATATCCAGTCCACCTCATTACACCCTATCCCTATCTTGAACTAGCTATATCCAGTCCACCTCATTACACCCTATCCCTATCTTGAGCAAATTCTATCCGGTCTGCCCTATTACACATTATCCCTATCTTGAGCTAGCTATATCCAGTCCACCTCATTACACCCTATCCCTATCTTGAGCAAATTCTATCCAGTCTGCCTTATTACACCCTATCCCTATCTTGAGCTAGCTATATCCAGTCCACCTCATTACACCCTATCCCTATCTTGAGCTAATTCTATCCAGTCCATCTAAATACACCCTATCCCTATCTTGAGCTTGTTCTATCCAGTCCACCTCATTACACCCTATCCCTATCTTGAGCTAGTTCTATCCAGTCCACCTCATTACACTCTATTCCTATATTGAGATAGTTCTATCCAGTCCAACTAAATACACCCTATCCCTATCTTGAGCTAGTTCTATCCAGTCCACCGCATTACACCATATCCCTATATTGAACTAGTTCTATCCAGTCCACCTCATTACACCCTATCTCTATATTGAGCTAGCTCTATCCAGTCCACCTCATTACACCCTATTCCTATATTGAGCTAGTTCTATCCACTCGTCCTCATTACACTCTATCCCTATCTTTAAATAGTCAACCTCACTACACCCTATCTATTTCACGTCAATTCTAAAGTTATCCTCCCATCTGCGCCTGAGTTTTCCCGATGGTATCTTCTCTTTAAGTTGTATGTGTCTAAGGACTCCCCATGTCTGTCTGTCTGTCTGTCTGTCTGTCAGTTTGTCCTTAGGTTTATCTGTCTGTACCCTGGGAAATATCCTAAATGTTTTTATATCATTCAAACTTGATATTCGGAAGTCACACCTTAAGACCTAATTGTGTTTTTGATTTTACCCCTAAATTTAAGGTTAGTTTATAAATTACTAATTTTTGTAAACCAACAATTAAAAAAAATAGTTATGACCATTTTTATCAAAATCAATAACTGAATAGTGTTCAATCATGGCCGTCTTTAATTATGGGCCAGTGTGTTAAATGTGTCAGTTCCGCTTGTAAAGACGTCATCAGGCCTAGCAATTCGCTGGTTCTTATGTAGAATTTGTGTGAATATTTACTGTTTTATTCATTTAAAAACTGATGGGTCACTTTAAACGATACTGACAATTAATCTAAACATGTTTTAAGGATAGAGGAGATGCGGGTATTATGGAATAGTCGGGCAATACGGAATACCATTGTTTCTCATATGTTAGGTGTCCCAATCTATCGTCAACTATTTCAACTATTACAGTAAAAAATTTCGAACAGCTAGTGACGCCCTGCCATCACCACGACAGATCAACTGATTGTTTTGTGAGAAACGATTGTTTGATTTGGCTGTCACAAAAACTTTTGCAAGCTAGTGTTTATCATGCTATATTTCTTTACTCTATTGGTCTTATTAATTTTAATAAAATCATTGGGTTAAGGCTCGCTCATGCTTATCTTTGAGCTAAATTATTATTATTATTATCACCCCGTCTTACTACCCATTCGGGTTATACGCACTTATGCTAATGTGTTATGTTAAGGTGACTGTGAGATTGAAATGAAGGACCTACAGTTTAACGTGGAATCCGAACCACGGTGGAGGCCTGGCATTCCCCACATTCACAAGATGTCTTGTCAGACTTTGAGCTAAAACATTATTTTACTGTAATTTTTATTATAACCTAACAAAAAATATTGTTTTCCAAAATGACGAGTCGGGCAATAAGGAATACTACTATTCCATAATCCTCGCACATTTTAAAATATTTGGAAAGTGCTTTATTTTGTCAGAGTAAGCTTAAACATAGTATACTGTGTTTTAATAATTAATTACTAATACTGATTAATTAATTAACTATTTTTTACTATAATGTATTATTTCAATGATTATTTATTATTACCATTGAGGTGACCTGGTGGTCTATGGATAAGGTGTCAGACCTCTGTGCTGGCGGCTGGGGTTCAATCCTCGGTCCCGGCACAGATTTATCTGATTATCAAACCCTTCCCTACCATTACACATTAGCGTAAGTGTGTATAACCCGAACAGGTAGTAAGACGTGGTGCTACTAATAATAATATTATTACTATTTTATTGTTTTGCACATAATATTTGAATTTCTTTACACTTTCTTATGAAACATTTGTTAGTTTTAGTAAATATAATTAATTTTTTATAAAAAAAATTGTATTCCATATTGCCTTAATTTGTTCATCTCTTTTAAGTGCTCCCACATCACATTAAAAGTTATTAATTTTGCTTTAAACACTAAAAATAGTTTAAAATACATTATTTATAATTTTAATATGGAAATCAATGGAAAAATGTGAAAATACGCATTGATATTAATGAGAAAGTAAATAGTATTCCATACTACCCGTACTTCCTCTATCATTTAACAAAAATATTTCTGAGGCTGAAAAATACAACAAATAAACATGTAAATAATAATTTTAAAATAAATTTTCTATGTAAGGATTATGTACCGTTCACAAACACGATTATAATAATATTATGATGAACATTACAAAAAAGGCACTGGCTTGAGTCCTATAGAGAGCATTCATTGTTGCACTAATCCAAAGGTCCCGGTTTTAGTGCCTATGTCAAATAAAATCAGAATTTTGAAACATTACTTTGTAAAAAATTTAACTTTTTTTTTCTCTAACGAATAAGAATTTTCCCTGCGAAATTAGAATTCCTATTCTTGATGTAGTTAGGAAGCATATTTCCAAGCATTGACGAAACCAAATAAAATAATTCATGCGAGGAATCACCACAGAAAAAATTGTTTATTTTATTTAGCACTGTGTATTACCATTCGGTTGGGTTATACACTGATGTAATAATTATATTAGCGGTTTTAAGGTTGAGGAAGGTCATATTTATAGTAAGTGTATCCGCATTTGAGTGGAGGGGGAGTGGAAAAACATTTTGGAAAAACCCTCATCAGTACACCGGACTGAGATTTGAACCTCGATCTCCCCGTCATCGGCAGTCTAGTCTACTGCGAGAATAGCACCTTAGTCCATGCGGCCACTGAAGCGGGTGCACAGGAAAAGTTGCTTCCGATGTTTGTGCTGAAGAAACTTATTTTCGAACATTTCTGTATGGTTGTTGAAAGACTAGTTAGTCCTCCTCTGGTAAGATCATTGAAATAGTTAGCATCTATATCATGCCCAACTAAAAAAATTCGATGGATTAACTGCATTCCAAACGAAAAGGCTCTTTGTAGTGAGCATGACCACAAATGTGCAAAATTGAAGATTCTGAAATCGTTTCAGCTGTTGAATATCACTAATCACGTCCATCAAAATGTTTATCTATTATATGTTTTGCTATATTACCCCAAACATTAGAGGAATGAACCACATACAATTTCAAATCAAGTAAATTACATGAAAAACAAACATCCAACTCAGAAAAAACAAACAATACTGCAAGTGGCTGTGTTGTCGACCGGCCTCAACGCAGTGTTGCCAAACTTCAGTATTCCGGCATGTAACTAAAGACGGCTGTGGTTCAAAACAATTATTAAAATAATATTTTGTGTTTTTTTCTGAGGAATAATAATAATTTACTATTATTATTAGCACCGCGTCTTACTACCCTTTCGGGTTATACGCACTTACGTTAATGTGTAATGGTAGGGTGATTGTGAGATGAA
>CABFVX010001858.1:95485-138977 GCA_902151425.1 Timema shepardi | reverse complement strand
TATTACAAGTGGGTGTCACTGATTGTAGACATGCTATTACAAGTGGGTGTCACTGATTGTAGACATGCTATTACAAGTGGGTGTCACTGATTGTAGACGGTCAATTGTAGTTATACCAATAAAACAGATCTCCAACAGCTATTATTCTAGGATTGAGCGACTGTACCGAAGTTGAGTTAATTTATTTACAAACATTGAACTTAGCGTGGCTGTACTACAGTGACCATGAATACTGCTCCTATACCATAGAGAATAATCTCCACCCTACCCCTCTTTCAGCCCTGTCTAGTAATAATTATTCATGTAATGAAGCTACTTCACACGTCATTTAAACAGTACTCCATCACATTTATTCTATAAGCTTCCCTGATTTGAATAAGGTCATTTTAAAAGGCTCCCTCAATTCGTGCAAACATAAAATAAACAAGTGTGTCTACACTAATTCCTACTATCCGTTCAGGCTATCCATGCTTACATTAATGAGTTAGGGATGGGGAATTTGGAGTTTAAAATAAATGTACACTCATTTACGTGAAGCGTAAAACAATTATTAAAAAACACCCTTAATACACCCGAATGGGATTCAAGTCACTAACTCCTTTTAATTGGCATAAGAGACCAGGCTAGGTTGACGCATTAGCCCACGTGACCACTTATGGCATGTGGTCTGGCAATCAGCAATTCAAATTGGTCAAACTAAATGAACAGGCTCAGGCTTGTGGATAAAATGTCCCCCAGTCCAGATGGTTGGGAATGAACCTGAGCCTGCCAGGTAGAATCCAAGGACATTATCAGTTGGACCAGTCCTCCCGGAACAAATCTCTCTACTACTGGATTGTTTCGTTTAGCTTCCAATTCGTTAATCCTACATTTGAGTGCTGCTTTAAACGAACTAATCTACAGTGAAAGCTAAAATGCAGAAATAAACGTCAAGTTGAGTGAAAGCAGACTTTGATACGGGCTTTGCTGGTGCTATCAGGCTGTCACGTGATGTCATCATTTCAACAACTAACACATCAATATGTGTCGTTATAAGAGCTTTAGAACAATCCTCTTTGAAATGTGACACAATTGGTTCCGACTAAGACCTGCCACAGTGGGTTTGACGACTAGACGTCAACCTGGTCTAGTCTGGTTCACTGCTGACGCTAAGGTTGGGGTTATAATATCAACAACGTGTGCTTAAGGTAGAGTTGGTGTACCTCAAAGGGTCATCGGGAGTTTGGAGGAAGGTCAAAAAAAAAACAAGAAAATATTTAGGAATAAAAATATAAATTATTATTTTAACAAATAGCTCAAATATTATTAGAAGTTTATCTATTGAGCTTTTAAACAATATCCTGATACTATTTTTTTTTATAAATGTTAGAACCACCCCTTTAAAAAAAAGGATAGTGTATCTTGACAATTTAAGCGCCTTTTTCTGTAGGCCGTGAGTTGAAAAATGTTTAAAATTGCTAACTTGTGGTGTTTTTTCCTAAATTGTGTTCCTCTCTTTCTTCACGCAAATGCAGGTAACGTTCCTTTAAACTCTAAGTTTTCTAGTAATATAATTAAGCTAAATGTGGCTATCCTGGATTGTTAGTAAGTATTATACACTCTTACAGAAACATTGAGAAAAGAGGAAGATTTCTGTCCATCAAAAAGCATAAATCAATCACACATTTTCAAAGACTTCCACAAAAAATATGTATAGTTCTATATATTGATTATGTCTAAAAAATGATTGGTTTTATAAACATATATTTTGAATAAATTATGGTTATTTTTAATAATACCACAACTTTACGATGATAAGCTATTTCATATCTGAAATAGTTTAAGATATAAAAACAAAATTGAAATTTTTGCTTATTTAATTAAAGTCATTTCTATCCGAAAAGGAAAGCTTCTATTTTGTTTGCAATGTTAAATAATATATAGATACAAAATTTAAACATAATCAATAGAACGAATTTAAAGAAAATAGATTAGTCATACCCCTCCTTTCGTTATCTGTAGACAACCATTACCTTTATATTTCGATATTCAGGAAAAGATACAGACTGAAATACAACATCGTGAAAACTATTTTTTCGGTTTCAGTAGCTCATGAAACGTCAATATTTTATCAAAATCTCGAACTATATTTTTTTTTTACGATCACAATACTTATCTCTACTAGGGGTTAAGTTAAAGTACAAATAGGTCAATTACACATGGAATTTGCACTAAATGAGTGCTATACTAAGTGATAAGTACTATTTAAACTAACTCTGCTCACCCTAGCGACACGTCATGCCACATCATTTAAACCAACTTAGTTCTAAACACCTATATAACAACAGTTGGTTCATCGCTGTGAAAAATAAAACCCTGATTTGGCCAATGCTAAACTTTTCAGTCGTGTCTGGAATCGAACCCGGAACCCGTAGCCCGGTAGACAAACATGCCACCATCTGAGGTGAAAGCTGGTGTAGCAAACCACACACTGAATATAGTCATGCTAGTAAACCGCACCCATGTTTCATGTCGCCACTCTCACATGATGGGTCGAGTGGTTATTACACTTCTCAGGGACATTTCGTGGCACCAACCAATGTCTATAATAGTCAACTGTTTACAACTTTCTTACACCGCAACTTTCAGTTTAGTAGGGCCTGTCACCAAGTGTAAACCTGCAAGTTAAATGATGTGGTTGTATTGAAAAGGAAAGTTGCATTTCTGAATCGCACAAACTCTTCCGAACGACCACTTATTGCTTTCTAGAAAGATTTTCTTTTAGTGATGTCAAACTCAATTCTTCGATACTTCGATGGGCTCGATTATTATTGATATCGAAAGAGTCGAGAGTCGATCCTAATTTTATGATTTTTAATATTTCGATTCTTAGTTCCCAATGAAAGTATTGGCAACGAAGCCAAACGGCCAAATTCAGAATGAGTAGTAATAGGCTAGCTCTCATATTAGTGTATTTTCTGTTAGTGACTATATATTTTGGTTGAATTTAGTACCCTATTTGTGAATTTGAAAGACTTGTGTTCTCAAAAATTGTTTACTACACATTTTTAAATTTATTTATAAATGTTTGACTCAGTGATGTCTAGGTAAAAATAAATGCCTACCATTGTAATTCCTAATTATTATCTTAATCGTGCTACTACATGCTACAATTTACTAATCATTAATTATTAATAATATATGATGATGATGATGATAATAATAATAATAATAATTAATATATTTAATAATATGGTTTAATACTTGATAAAATGGATAATTTTCTTTGTTAAAATTAAAAAAAAATTTTTTATGACTATTGACTTTTTTAGTGTTTTTTTTTTTTGCTATGCTATGAAGTTGAATAAATATTTTTTTACATGAGGTTGGAAGATTGGAAAAATAACGACATAAGAAATGTTCAAGATACCAGAATTCAAACCCAATTATCCTCATCATCAGCATCCCAATCTATTGTGAGAGTTACGCCTTAGACAAATCGTCCACCTCAAAGGGTAGTTTCCAATTATTTAACTAAGAAAGCGTTATAAAAGACGTATGAGAATTTAATGTATATCTCTAGGTATACCAATAGTATTTAATTAGAGGTGTGTTTAGCATAGAATGTATCCACCTTGACAGATAAAATTAACCTTTTATCACTATAAAAATGTGCATCAGTAGTCACGTGACTGAGGATAACAGGCTCGCATGAGACTGGATTTCCAACAACACGGAGGTTTTGTCACCACATATTATTCGTTGTTTAGTTTTACCAGCCCCTCTACACACTAGTGCGGGTGCACATTCTTTAAACTAGCTTCCTTAATTCTGACCCATAAATTAATCCTTAAAAGACGTTTCCTGCCTGTGACGACAAGAAAAGTCGAGATAGGATTTCAAATAATAATGTATTCATGTTTTATTTAGAAAGTTAAAAAAACATAGCATTTTAAATAAAAACCACAAGTTCTTGAATAATTCTAAAAATTAGCTTGTTAAAGTAGTTTATTTGCTAACTTTTTTAATCGACTACAACTCAGGCTATTTGACTTATTCATGAAAATGCCCTGTAGGAATATTTCTGATGAGATGTAGATTAAAAAAGTTCGTGGAAGCATTTGTATATCTAGAATAGGAAACAAGAAATAGATAGTAGGTTGAGTGTGTATACTCGTCAGTGGAAGAGTGGAAATGTTTTCAACCCATAGGCAGAATTTCCTCGTAGGATAAATTACTGCTTTTCATCCCTCTATTTCTAATTCGTATATCAATGTTCAAGTGTAATAATGTTTAAGGTTCTTCAGTGCGTCAAGTGCAGCCCACTTCGCAAAATTACTTCGAAATCAACAAGAAGACAGCTTTGTATTTAAATGTATATAAATATATTCGATACTATAGATCTCTTTAGCTATGCTTGAAATTATTCTTACGTCGGAGATAGGACTAAGGAAGGAAGAGACTTCTCTATTGGCTTTCGAACCATTTTATTTTGCTTGCCCTATTGTGGATGTTTCCCACCCCTACGGTGGGATCTTCAGCTGCCCCCCTCCCCTTCCCATCTCCCGCTCACATTCACTAACCTCACTGCACTTCATCAATTGCTCATTTGATGGATGTCCTGGATACAACCACTTTCACTATCGTAACTTCACTTCTGATGATAATAGACCTTACCTTGTCCCCACTTCCAGTAATGGCAGTAAACCTTGTATTATCCTCACTTCTGGTGATGAAACTAGACCTAGTACTATCCTCACTCCCAGTGTTGACAATAGACTTTGTATTATCCTCACTTCTGGTGATGACAATAGACCTAGTTCTATCCTCACTCCCGGTGTTGACAATAGACCTAGTACCATTATCACTTCCGGTAATGACAATATACCTTGTATTATCCTCACTTCTGGTGATGACAATAGACCTAGTACTATCCTCACTCCCGGTGTTGACAATAGACCTAGTACCATTATCACTTCCGGTAATGACAATATACCTTGTATTATCCTCACTTCTGGTGATGAAAATAGACCTAGTACTGTCCTCACTCCCGGTGATGACAATAGACCTAGTAATATCCTCACTCCCGGTGATGACAATAGACCTAGTACTATCCTCACTCCCGGTGTTGACAATAGACCTAGTATCATTATCACTTCCGGTAATGACAATATACCTTGTATTATCCTCACTTCCAGTGATGACAGACAATAGACCTAGTACTATCCTCACTTCCAGTGATGACAGTATATCTTGTATTATCCTAACTTCTGGTGATGACAATAGACCTAGTACTATCCTCACTCCCAATGATGACAATAGAACTAGTATCATTATTACTTCCGGTAATGACAATATACCTTGTATTATCCTCACTTCCAGTGATGACAGTATATATTGTATTATCCTCACTTCCAGTGATGACAGTATATATTGTATTATCCTCACTTCCAATATGGACAGTATATCTTGTATTATCCTCACTTCCAGTATGGACAGTATATTATATTGTATTATCCTCACTTCCAGTATGGACAGTATATATTGTATTATCCTCACTTCCAGTGATGACAGTATATATTGTATTATCCTCACTTCCAATATGAACAGTATATCTTGTATTATCCTCACTTCCAATATGAACAGTATATCTTGTATTATCCTCACTTCCAATATGGACAGTATATCTTGTATTATCTTCACTTCAGGTGATGACAGACAATAGACCTAGTACTATCCTCACTTCCAGTGATGACAGTATATCTTGTATTATTCTCACTTCCAATATGAACAGTATATCTTGTATTATCCTCACTTCCAATATGGACAGTATATCTTGTATTATCTTCACTTCTGCTGATGACAGACAATAGACCTAGTACTATCCTCACTTCCAGTGATGACAGTATATATTGTATTATCCTCACTTCCAGTAATGAGAGTATATATTGTATTATTCTCACTTACAGTGTTGACAATAGAAATTACCTTGTCCTCTATGGCAATAGTCCTTGAATTGTACTACCTTTTCTTACTCTCCCTTTTAGCCTGAAACTAGATTTTATAAAAAGGCTCTATCTTTATATATAATTTAAAAGTAAACGTTAAAGCTCAATAATATGAACTCTTATCATCACAAAACAGAAATACATTCTAGTTTCCTTTGAGTTCTAGTATAACTTGTTCAGTGTTCTTAATGAACTCTAGACCAACTAAAGACTTAATATCGGTACACACGACACAATTTCTTGTACTAAACTTGCTAGAGTAAATAGGAAACATCTTGATCGCATTGATTGCACACGAGCTTTACTCAGAGACTGTTCCTATGTCACATACGATTGCAAACAATATTTTTGAGCAATACAAGGGCATATTTATGCATTTTTATAGTAAAATAATCAATAAGTTTTTAAAGTAGTATTTAATATAAATATACAACTTGTTATTCCTGAAGTCTATGGATATAGATAGGTCAATTTATAATAGTATTGGTTTCTTTCTAAATAGTCGAAGACCTATATCCAGTTAACTCCCAACTATCCACGGTAATGGAGTGGACGAATACTGCGGATAACGCAAAACCACGGATAGTAATCAGAATATTTAGTAAAACAAGAGATTGTAGCTCATTAATTACAAACTCGTACCTACCTATCGTGATTGCTTTTATGAACACATAATTATATTTAATGCCCTCAGATAATAAAAAAAAACACGCTTTAAATCAATGTACAGTATAGTCAAAATGAACATATCCCTTTAATTATTTTGTATTCTTCTTCTTCTTCATTGCAGCCTCTTTCTTTTTCCTTATCCCGCTATGTATTTTCCATAGCAGCAGCTTGTCAGATAAGAGCGGGCCATCTTCCTGTTCCAGATAATTAAGCAGGTACAACCCCGAAAGGCCTCCTCCCCCTTGTATACACTTGTCTCTCTTGCCATTATCTCTTCCTTGGGGATTTACTGAGTACAATAATCGGTAGCCCTGTATTCTCCATCAACGCGGTGTTTTTTTCAAAAACGTATCCCTGCTGTTGGCGATGCCGCGGTTAAGCCGCAAAGCTGATAATCCACCCGCCTTATACTGTATTTGGAATTCAATTTTCTAACATTTTAATTTATATATTTTTTATCAATCATTCATTAAAATAATGTAAACGCCTATAAACAAGTTTATCTAATTTTATAAACCTAGATGTTGTAGAGTAAAAAGCGTATAAACCGAACGGGTAGTAAGACGCGGTGCTAAATATTATTATTATTGTAAAGTAAAATGGCCGATACAGGCTGTAATATATTTTTTACAAGGTATACTACAAGATACTGTAAACAATGAGTTGTGTAAAGCAAATCTTGTACAATTTTTGGATGTTCACACAGAACAATTTTGTGGCCACAGCATTCTGTACAATAATATATATTATAATATAAATCGTAATTTCTAATAGGTTAAAAGCTTTCGGCTATGAACAGCTGTTGTAGTAATAAGTTTACAATTTTAATACTGAAATAGCTTCCAATAATTAATTATAGACTGTACATAGACGAGAGATGTAAAGTTATATGTGATAAACTTTCCTTTTCCGGGAAAATTTCCCAACTGTTTGAATGGGACGAATGCAATCAATACAGCCCAAGTGCTAAAGATTGCACTTAAGTTTAGCTATCTTGAAAGCAATGACACCAGAAACATTAACAAATGTGTTACAATAACAGCAATAACAGCGTTCCCAGGATTTCTTTCCCAAAAGCGCGTGTCAATTAAATATACAATATGACCGGTAGAGTTTTCAATGATAACATTTTCTGGTAAAAATCTCTACCAATTGAATCACCGGGGATGTTTCCTTAAAAGTGTTGATTATGCTATTAAAGTATTAACATTTTCCATGGAAGACCAGGGGATTCCAACGTTAGTTACACATTCAACCACCAAGCGCTACGTGATTGTGAGAAGAAAAATGGAATCGTTGTTATATCTTAATTGTAATTCGTTTTATAATAATGAAGCACTTTAAAGCTGGGAATATTTCGATTATATTAGTACCATTTAGTGACCGTGCATAACGAGGTTCTGTTTTAACTCGACCGTTTGGCATTTATTGGTGTGTCTGGATCTATGCTATATGATAACTGTCAAGTTCGTGATCCAATTTTAACGAATTTTGGTGAGGATATTGTTTGATCCCAAACTGAACAACATATATACATTTTTTTATATCTGGCTATTAATTTTAATATGGCTTCCACTCAAATGAGTTTTTCGTTTCATAGCTCATATCAAGTGATTTGTAGTTCAAATCAATCAATCGAGTACTTTGAGCTTTTTAAAAAAAATTGTGACATGTATGGTGAGACTTACGTCTTAAGCCATGTGAGCCACGGTAATCCCCTATAAATGTAATGTTATATTGGCTATAGTTCCAAGAACTACTAGTAAGACTGTAGTAACGATAATAACACGGAAGGAGCGAGGTCTACTGTTCAGAGAACTATTGTATAGGTGGAAAATATGATTGAAAAAAGTTTAAGGAATATTTTCAAATTCCCATCTGCCGTCAATAATGACCGCTAAGGGAAGTTGTACGCTTGAGGATGCTTGTGTTGGCAGCGACTGTACAATACTGCCAGGACCGCATTGTCGGCTCGACACCCTGCAGGGCCTTTCAGGAGCCCTTCGAAGTCGCCGTTGAATGGCGGGGTCATGGTTCCTCCACTACTGTACCCATCCTCAAGGCGTCAAGAGTCAACAGCTGCTCATGGACCAACTAAAACACTTTCCTCGGTAACAGCAGGGTTGCCTTTGTGTGTGATTTTCAAACAGGAGGCCGCAGTTCACTCCTGGCCTGGTGCACTGTAAATATATTTAACTAAAACTCAGCTCCTTAATATTTGAATAAAAACCCAAATTCTATGTTCACATATCAGTCTTTTAAAATATGCAATTGTCTCGATTATCTGGATTTGCACACATATCGAGAAACACGGATACTTTAATTTATTAAAAAAAGCTAATTTACCACCATGTGCCAAATCAACACTTCTTAAAAAGAATAGGAACCCGTATCGGTGGATACATGCAATAGATGTCAGGCTCATTTAGTCTGGTTTGATGGTGGCGAGCAGGTCGTGGTTTGAGTCTTGACTGGGTGTACTGAGAGTATTTAAAAAAAAATTTATCACGCTTTATACATTCAAACTGGAGTACATTTAATTTAAATTCCACCTTCTTAACCCTTATGCCTTCAAGTAAATCAGCAACCCTTCGGAATTTAGCAATTTTCTTGGAAACCTAGTTTACACGTAAGCGAAAAATGAAATTGGGAACCATTTCCAGGATGAAAATATGGAAAAGCCGCATACTGGATGACCCACACACTAATAATCGGGAGTTTAGCAAATGATAATTAAACATATAAAACTAGAAATAAGCTATGATTCAATTTGTTATATTGTTCTAGAAGCGATCTATAGAATTATTCATATATTAACACAAAAGGGTTGAAGTAGATTAATTTCATAAACACAGTCCAGTTTTCATAAGAACCGCCATACGTGTTGTCTTATTATCTGGTCCCGTCACTTTTTATAAATACTATCAAATACCTATAAAATAACATTAATATTATGGTAAAATTGTATCAATTTTGTCTGCACACACACACACACACACACACACACAGAGGGTATTGTGGATATCGAGAAATCAAATTTGACATCCTTTATTTATGTGTATATGTGTATGTATATAGGCTATATACACATAAATAAAGGATGTCAAATTGTATTTCTCAATACCCTCAAGACCCTCGATTATTACTGGTATCTATAGAGTCGAGAATAAGTCTTAATATTGGTGATTTTCGATACCTCGAGTCTTTGCTCGCTAGTCCTAAGAAATGAATGTTCTGGTATCCAAACAAAGGGGCGACATTAAGAATTGGGTTATTTCCCATGGTTAGTTACTAAAATTAGTTTTCCCATTATTACCGATGAATTTTAAATGCACTCAACATGAGCTTTGTGTTCTAGTGAGCTTGCACCAATCCAACATGGCCATACATAGTTTTTGCTATTTACAAATTTTAGTTGTTATTTTACAAACAAATTAATCAAGATAAAGAATCAAAATCAAAAATTGGAAATGAGAAAAATAAGAATCTTGATATCTCTAATTTAATACATATTATAGTGTCCTTGAAGGAATCTTAAGGTATAAATGGAGAAGGAGAGGGCATCCTAATACTGCTTTTACAACATTATAAATACGCTATAGTTTATATTGAGCTTTATTTGCTTAACACTTCAGAACACATTTTAAAATATGAAATAAACTAAGGAGCGTGATATTACAATAATAGATAAGACTTGGATGTATAAATGGTTGGATTTAAGAGATAAAGATGATCAAAATACAGAATTATTACCTTGAAATAATATAGGATTAGATAATTACATTTTTAACTAATATATTTTTGTTTTATTCTCACATATGTTTCTTTATCCATTATAATGTGTTTTTGTCCATTTTATTGTGTATATTTACAGGTATATTCATTCGTTATTTATTAAATTCTTATTGCTAATAATCCTATTTGGAGCATCTTATATCCATTAAATCTAAACACAATATTAAGCTTACCCCAGTCACGTTTATACTATAGCACTATAGCTATTGTAAATAGTTCATGTTATTTATTGTGTACTTTGACAAGTAAGTTCTGTCATTAACTAATCTATACAATATTTTGTCAAGCTATTAATTCTATATTTTGATCATCTATATCCATTAAATCTAACAATTATATATCCAAGTCTTATATATTATTATTACTATTATTTTATTTGTTTAGTCCCTGTTCAGTTCAACATACTATGTTATAGCCACTTCATAATTTTAAAACCATTATAGGACCAATACATTATTTATATTTAAAAAAAATGATACTCACATAACTCATTATTTATAGTAAGATTATCTTATAATATCAAACATATATTATATTTTATATGCTCTATTAAATTTTATATTTTAGTTTTTATTCGTCACAAATAAAACTTATATTGTTTATATAGTTTCTTAAATTTATTTTAATCGTGCCTACTAGCCTTTTAGGCTAGACGCATGCATATTAAATACACTAAGAATATATGGATTAGGAACCTAGAATGTAAGAAAAATGTCCCTCATTTGCGTGAGGGGGTGTGGCAAAAAATTTAGAAGAAAAAACCTCAATATTCATCGATTGCGACTCGAGCCGTTACCTTCCTTTCACCAGAAAACCTAGAATAAATGAGCTTGAAATTTAGACCACATGCCCAACTATGCAGGCTAAGTTAATGTTATGTATCCATCCAGTAGCCTGACAGTTTTGGGGATACCATTTCTTCAATATGAGTTTATTTTTATCTTAATGTCAATTAGAATAGAATATGTAGTGAAAAAATATAAATTCTTAACTAATATTGATGTTTTCCTATTATACCTATATTCTTTTATTTGATATTTTTGTTACTATACTTTCGTTTATACGAGAACGTACACTCCTGCTTCAGATCGATTTTGAAACAAATAATAATTGGTTTATGACTTATTTTTTTCTCTTATACTCTATATTTTCTTAAATTATTAATAGGTGCTATGTATTACGAGAGGTATTGTACATTCCTCCTTTCAGTGAACTTAAAACGCCAATGCGCCCTGTCCTCTATCTCTTCCTTGAGATCCCATAATTTTCTTCTTTACTTCAAGTTATCTAACATTTGAATCCTCCTTATTCCTAAAGATCCTCTTTCCCTAATTTTTTTTTTTTTTACTTCTATGGCGTCGTGCAGAAGAAAGTTCCTCCGAAAGATGTGTCCAATCAAATTAGCTTGGTACTGAAGAATCAAATACTAAATGGTTCACGTATTCATTTAACATCCAGGTAGAGGTTTGCAATCAGCCTTCTGCCCCCTCAGTTGATGCCAATCTTCGTTAGTATTTCCATCGGTTACTTTCCCTTCACTCTATCTAACGCCTTTTGCCAGGCTATGAAACCAATGTAGACTTCTTCATTGACTTCCAGCATTCTTTCTGAAACTATTTTCAGAATCTCAATGACATCCCTGGTTCCTTTACATTTTCTTAAAACAAAATAGTATTCTTCCATCACTCTCTATTTTGTGTTCCAGTTACCTGTTGCGTATTCTTGCCAGGATATTCCACACATGAGAGATGAGTCTGATGGGCATTTGGTAACTGAATTTCTTGGCTTGTTTATTCTTCTTTATATCCACCATGGTTACGTCTAGAAAGTCCTTGGGTGATTATCCTATTTCGTATAACCTATTTATAAATGTTGTCAAACCCATTAATCTGTTATTTCCCAGTTCCTTCAGAAGGTCAGCTGGTATGCCATCATCTACCACAGCTTTCCTTTTTCACATTTCCTTTATGGCTCTTTTCACTTCACTCTTTAAACTACTGGGTCCCTTTTTGTCTTCCTCTATCTCGTGTTCTTCTTCAATTTTCCAGGTTCCCGGGCTAATTTTCCTTGCCGTACAATTTTCATATATATCTTTCCCAAATCGTAAGAAGCTTATTTTAATCCATCATCCTCTTACCCCTGGGGTTTTCCATTCTTATTGTTTGCACCCATTTGTATTAATTCATTCCCACTTCTTTTTCTTTCTAGTACATGAGGTCATACATTCCTTTTCTTTGAAGTTCAATAATTTAATCACATGTCTTACATGTATATTCTTTCCTCGTTTTGTCTGTTTCTCTCATTAAGCCGTTGTTTAATCTAATATATTTTTCTTTGTTGACTTTTTTCCATTTTCTTCTTTCTTCCGTTTTCTGAAGCATTTCTGTTGCTATCAAGCCAGGGCTTTCTTGTAGTCCTCTTGCCTTTTCTGACGTTGTCATTAGCCCCTTTAAAATTTTCTTAATATTATTCTACTTTTCTTGCGCACTTATACTATTTTCTGTCACCTCAATTAAATCTCGTTCTAGTGAATTTTTCCCAATGTTACTACCGATTCTTAATTTTTCCAAGTCCCACCTTGGTGTCTTCTTGCTCATCTTCCTAATCCTTTTCAGTCTTGTTTCAATGAACGCCACCAGCAGGTTGTGGTCCTAATATAAGTCGGCACCAGGAAATGTCTTCACATCCTTCACTCCATTCCTGAATCGTTGTTTGACAAGGCTGTAGTCTAGTTGGTACCTGCTGGTGTCTCCTGGGCTCTTACATGTGTTTAGTTTTGTTTTCCGTTTCTTGAACCACGTGTTTGTCATCACCCGATCACTCCACTGGCAGAATAAACCCCTTACAATGATGTTCATTTTCTCTCTTCCTTTATATTGACTAATTACTTCAATTTCATGGTATATTTCTTCCGCCTCGACTTTAATAGTCTGCTTAAAAATTCCTGCTATTTCCTTTAGCCCTAAATTATAGGTTTGCAATTAGATTGCTATTATTTTAAGTGATAAAATATACGGGAAAAAAAATTGTGTTTGAGATTGTATTTTTTTTCACTAAATATGTACAAACAATCAAAGCACATTGAAAATAAATGGTACGATACAATCATACACATCGAATACTATATTAAAGCTTGGAACAAATAATTAAAAATAGGGTATTTTTAAACTACCCTTAAATTATATATGCATTTATGTATAATTGTATACATACATGTAAAAAATTTAAAAATAAAAATGTATTCTAATTTATTATGAATAATTATTTCTAGATTTTGAACACATACATTTTAAACAGAGTACGTAGTTAAAGCGATTTTTGAAATATGTGAAATTTAAAAAAATCACTTATAAAAAAGTTAGCCCTTAGCAAGTTTCAATCAAAAACCAAGTATGCAGTGTTATTTGTCATGTAAAACACTTCCTAGATATCAGTTTTAAACAAAATATTTAGAACAATTTTTCAAAAAGTTTGAATTAAAAACTACCACTTGTCTATAAACTACCCTTAATTTGAGGTCTAAAATATAAATAAAAAAGTATAAAAATTGCCTTAAAACACATGACTAAGCACGTGTGTGTTATATAACATTGATATTACCTAAATGTTACTAGACACTGATACCGACGTCACAGATTGGTGGGACCAGCAAAGAGATAAAGATGCTGCAGATGCAATTTATAAAGACTCGGCTAAAGTTTGTTAGAAGAATCGTTTGAGAGAAGAATCAGAAACTGAAGGGTGAGAAAGAGGGAAAGGAAGGGGCACATGGGAGCCATGTTTGGAGGCTAACTGCCCCTAGGGGACGCATTACACACAAAGTTTGAAAACTGCGCCGTGTCGCGCGCCACTTGTAACTTTTAGTCCGGGTTTGAGGGTTGAGGGGGAAAGGGGAGAGATCCTAAAGTACCTGTTCCTACTGAGCATCTTGTTGGGAGGGTTGAGAGGGGGAACATGAGATTTATAACCTGTTTCTATTATCACCTATTTGTTCTTTTAAGAGGATTGTACCCAGGAGACATTGAGATAATTGTAAGTTTTGCTTGTATGAGACATATGTTTCTTTCTAGAGCAGCGTTTGTTTAAATCAGTGCTCTTTATAAGTGACTCTATAATTTATCTAGAGTTAAGACACTATTGTAAAGATGTATGGGATATTTAAAATAAAGTAATCATACATACAAACAAAAATTTGTTAAAGTGTATCATATTTCTTATGTAATTTAATTATAAGCACTGTAATCGATTATAGAAGTTTTATTCATGCATTTAACTTTAAATTTATAACTACACAGATTATACCATAACAATACTTACAGATAGTTTTTTTATGTAGGTTAGTATTAAAATAAACCCATCGTAGATAGGCCTAGAAACTAGTATATATAAAATTCTAACTGTTAAACAGGTAAAACTATTTCTTCGCAAGTGTTTACAGTTAACTTAAATCCAATATAACACCATAATTGAACGGAGTGGCTATCATCATCATCATCATCATGAACAGCTCCCAGGCGCTGACTGGGTCTGCTTGGAACACAAGTCTCTCCACACCTCCTTTCCTCCAACACCTGTCTCTCTCCACCTTGGCCTAGTCCTCTCCTCTCTCCTCCAAACTCCTCCTTACTCCCTTCAGTCATCTGTCCCTTAGTATTCCTCTCGGCATCCTACCCCCCTCCATATCCAACATCCTCCTGGTCATCCTTTCTCTCTCCATTCTTCTCACATGGTCATATCACCTTAGTCGTGCCTTCTCTATCCTGTCCTGGACTGGCTCTTTCTTTACTATACCTCTTACGTTCTCATTTCTCATCCTGTCCAACTTTGTCAAACTATTGCGGCTTCTCAGAAATCTCTTTTCACTCACCTAAATTCTGCTTTTATCCTATTCCTTCATTACTCACATTTATCCAACGTACCTCAGTATTGGTAAGTAATGGCTATATTTTCGACCAATGAAACCTAATCTCTTACTCATCATGGACATATTCTTGTTTGGAAGTGAGAACATGAAATATCTATGAGTTTAGGGTAATTTACATGTAACCAAAATGTTATAACCATAATTACTTACATCCGCACAGATGAGCCCACAGACTAGACGTCCAGCTTCTATATACTGATTGACTGAGAGATCAGGGCTCAAATCCCGGTCCATACTACTGAAGGTGTAGTGTTATGTTTCTTAAGCAACATCCAACACTCGCTCAACGAAATTTCAAATAGGCCTACATATATCCTAAAATGCTGACTTCCTCATCCCTGCTCTATCAGAGTGATTGCAGGAGGACATCCCGGATGGGTGGTAAGATGTTAAGTAAAATAAAATAAAATTCACGTTGCACCGTACAAACTTTTCCGCTCATTATCTAAAACTGGGGATATTTAATTGAAAATTGTAGGGTATGTAAAAACTAAATACTATACATTTCTGCAAAAAAAATATGGAAAAGATTACATCAAATTCTACCAAGGAGCATAAATAATATAATGTACACTGTTACATAAACAGAATGGAAAACATAGCCTCCTAGTTCACCAAAAAGCATAACAATCAACTCTTCCATGTCCCAGGCTTACATTTAGAAATATATCAGCTTATATATAGCTCGTAAACTAAAGGTTTTGTATAAATATATTTCATATAATTTCTTTTAGTAAAACTACAACTCCATGTATACATACGCTATTTAGTATCTCAAAGAGTTGTGGGGATATAATAAAAGAACCCTTTAACTCATTTTATTGGAAATAAAAGATTCGCACTTTTGTTTGTCACGTCAAACAGTGTCCAGATATGAATTTATTGATCAAAATCGTTGGAACGTAATTTGTTAAATAACTCTTTTCTCTTTAAAGTATACTAGCCTTAATTTTATAGATAGATCTTTAAATTTTAAAAACCTCATGAGCCGAACTTGATGAAAACCATAGATAACGAGTTTTATCCCAAGCAGTAAAGTGAATTCGGCTCTAGGCTGAGATACATACAGACAAACAGACAGACAGACGACATCTCAAAAAACAAATTTTTCTGTTCCTGGGAGTCATGAAACTTCCATATCCGTCGATAATTCGAATTAGATTTTTTTTTTACGATCACAAAAGTTTATTTCTGTGAGGAGTCGCAGAAAAGTAAAATATTAGTTTTACCTACCCGTTTTAAAATACCAGTCATACATGAATAAATTACAGAAATATATTAATTCTTAATGACTGTGATATATTCCTACTTATCCACCCCTGTGATGCAGATAGTCCCGTGTAGCACCAGGGAAGATGGTATTCAAGGTAATTGCGGAGATTTGTCTCACTCCTTGCGCCTCGTAATACCACCCCCAACACTCCGGTACACCGCGGGTAGGCGAGCGACGAAAGCAAATTAGAGTGTGCCTTGAAGTTACACCTGGTGTCCCTGGATATGCGATAGCTGCAACACGCAGCACCAAAAAACAAGGGGTTTTAGTATACTTGTAACAGTGATTACTGTAATTACTGTAATAGGACCGAAGAAACTATATACAGGTCTTAAAATATTATTAATTTGGTATTTTTAATTTCTAGTTTTAAAATGATGGTTATTAATGGCTTAATCTAAGAGGTAGGGATGACAAAGTTTTTTTATTGGATCTGGAGTTACATTGGGAGTGAAAGACAATGTGAAACCAATAGTTTACTTTTTCACGAAGTCTTACTACCCGTTAGGATGATACGCGTATTATGTACAAATTACCGTATTGTATTAAATATGAGGAAGGTTAATTTAGAGAAGGTTTACCTGTATTGGCGTTGAGGAAGAGTGAAAAATAATCTATGAAAAACCTCCATCAGTAAACCCTACCAGGATTAGAACCCCAGTCTCCCCATTATTGGCAATTCAGTGTGTTGCTGTAGTGACGCTTTAGAGCATGTGGCCACCGAAGTGGGAAGCAACAGTAATAAACCACCGCAATTCACTCACTCTGGAGTCAAGCCTTGAGACAATGGACCTCAGCTTCCGCTTTGGGTGGTAATGTTAATAATTAAATCGACCAAAAATAATTAGTTACTTACCTCCCTCTGGAGTTTAGAAGTTTTAGGAGATAGACACTAAATGGCCCTTTGTCATGGTTGGCATATAGGTCTGGGCTAGAAACCCGGTAGCGTGTACTAGGAATAGTTCTACCATCCTCTCGTACCACTAATATGGGCACATTTATTCTAAGATGCCCTCCCCACCACAACCCCTAAAGTAAAGTCGCTAATAAATAAATACCATCCCTTGTGGTGAACGTAATCAATACTAAAACAAAACTTGAAGGTGGGCCTGTGTAGCCACAAAAGAAGATTTTAGTCAAAATAAATTTCGTTAAGTTAGTTGCCTACCGGAGCACGGGAATGCGGTGCTGACGTCCAGAAATATCATGTTATTTAAGATTTGACTTAATATTTCAAATATATATTACACGCTGAAATGGAGGCGAAGGGTCCATATAGAATTAAAATATTATATATATATTTTTAAATATCAATAATATCCAAAGATTTTTCCGTGAAACTCGCCTCGGTGGCGTTGTTGGCTAACGCGCTAATCGTGTTGAGCTCGACTGCTCAGGACGGGGAAATCGAGGTTCAAATCTCGGTCGGGTGAANGGGGGGGTGTTTCCTAAATGGTTTTCCACTCTCCCTCCATGCAAATGCGGGTTCACTACCTCTAATTCAACCTTCCTAATTCCTAATCCATTAGCGTGATTAGTACTTAAAAAGCGTATAACCCAAACGGGTAGTAAGACGTGGTGCTAAATAATAAATAAATAAATAAATTTTCCATGAAATGTGGCAGCTGTTAGATCAAAGTATAAGTCTGAAACATGGAGATAGCATTCATCCTCAAATAAAGATATTATCTAATAGTCATAATAAACCATTTTAAAATAAATGAGGATTGTTTAAGTGGTTTTCAAGCTTCAACATTGCCATTCTCAGAAGATATAAGGCAATATAATGATATTTATATGCAAATAAGCAGTACCCTTAAGTGATCTTGTCTTAGAAATTTGCCCTCAAACTTATTAAAGTTTATGACTTGATAACCGTTGTGGATGTGATTAAAATTAATTTAATTTTCTCACGATAAGAAAATCAGTCGATGGACGCAAAACTTGAAGAAATTTGATTATGTCCTTTCTTTCGTTACACAGTGCCCAGCCGTTATATTTTAATATGAAGACATCGAAATATAAATATTTTTTAAATAAGTAGAGTGATGACCTTAAATTGGATTTTAATATTAAGTTTAATGGTTTATTTATTATTTAAAGTTCCAAAATATGACCTAATTTTTTAACAACTTAGTTTTTCTTCCATATGGCTTTGTGTATGTAATGCACTGGCTTATATACTGGGTGACATCACACGCTCAGCCAATTATCTGGCGCTACCTTCTTTTCTCTTTAAATTGGATGGACGTACTGTATAGTAAAACCCACCATAAACATAGCTTCATCTAAGAATTTAAAATTTACAGTATTCAATAGTAATGCGTTAATTCACAAAAATAATTATTTATGAGCTGTTGCTCTAGGATCAACTTTTATAGGTGTATATTACAGCTGGATATCTAATATAAATATTTATTTCACTAAGTTTATGTTCAACAAGGCTCAGAGGTGTTTATTCTAGTGCCTTCTCAGGTGCTAGCGACCCTCTTTGACTTAGGAGTCTGTAAAAAATATAAAAAACCTCATGATTGTATTTTGGTTCCCATTGTCGAGATTAAAAACCTAGTCCACACGTGGTAGCTATATTGAACGCATGATATATTTTGAAAACGTTATAAAAAGTTTTCCTTGGTCACGTGTGTTTTCCTGCTCGGACAGGGCAGTTGACGTGAAGTTTGAGAGTTTCCACGTGTCGAGACACGTGGCTCGCGACGGTGCAAGGGGGGAGGTAGTATTGCTGAGTGATTGCTACGTATTAATCACGTCGCCGGGTTTGATTGGATCGAGTTACCCGACACGCCCCCCCCCCCACGCCACGTGTCCCCCTCCTACCCCCACGTGGCACAAACTTGTGCGGCGACTCCGGGGGATTAAATAATCATGGAATAATAATGAGGGGATTGTGCTAAATAGTTTACAACATTGCAAAGAATTAATAATAGATTTACATTATAGTAATATTTATTTCTGTCATACTGAAACGTAATTAGATGAGTTTTTAGTTCTTAAGGTCATTTGACAGTAACCAAATAGATTTAACAACTTTAATAATTAATTAATAATAGATTAGCATATAAGAACAAGTTCGCCCCCTTATAACTCATGAACTATAATAATTTGAACTCAGTGAATCACTCTTTTTAAGTGTATTATTATAAAGAGTGCTTCACTGAGTTCAAATTATTATAGTTCATGAGTTATAAAGGGTCGAACTTGCTCTTATATGCTAATGTATTATTAATGATAAATACTATTAATAATCACCTCAAATATATATTTTTCAATCTATTAATCTCATATGAATGTCGAATTATACTAAATTTCAGCTCCATACATTATTTATCTTAACAATGGTACGTAAAAAGCCTAAAATAGCAACTTTGGACCCTTATAACTCGTCGACTGCAATGATTTGAAACCAAGTTTTGAATTATATACTTGCTAAAATTGAAAACTATCAAGGTTGATGGTCGAATGACCTCAGTGTTAGTCGCTTCCTACAAGATGTCAGTATCACGCTCATCAGTAATGTCAGTGTCCCCTCTCCTTAGTGATGTCTGTGTACACTTTCCTCAGTGATGCCAGTGTCCACTTTCCTCAGTGATGCCAGTGTCCACTTTCCTCGGTGATGTCAGTGTCCACTTTCCTCGGTGATGTCAGTGTCCACTTTCCTCGGTGATGTCAGTGTCCTCTATAGTAATCATCATCCTCAGATACAACTATACCCTGCATCTATGTATTGGTCTGTAGAAGAAAATATTCATCTTAACAAAGGACCATTCACTCAGATTGTATTACATAATTATGTTTGTTTGTTTCTCACGTGGATGTGTTTAATAATATAGTAATGAAGCTAACCACGCTTTATCATAGAGTAAGGCCTCAACTTCTCGATACACTTCAACTCGGAACTATCTCGAACTTTCCACGTCTCCAGGTCCAAGTGCCCAACCCACCGGTATCTACTCTAGTAAACCGTGTGAAGTTAAACGATAAATTCAACCTCTCCCTCTGATTGACTTCTACAAAACAGGAGGTGGAAGTAAGGTACTCTCCCACCAGGTCACGTCACACCTGTTGACTTCCGGTCGCGTGTTACTCTCCTACTCCCTGCCCTTAAACCACCCCTTGACAATCGAGGGGAGGGACGTACTCGCCGATAATACGTCAATCAAAACTACAACGAAAGTGTTTATTTTTCAAATAGGAATTCTTTCAATACAAAATTAGAATTACGGATTTAATAAGACCATTTAGTGCACCACGGGTGACCCGGCGTTTGAGGGGTAAGGTGTCGAACTTCTGTGCTGGGGGCCAGGGCTTCAATCCTTGGTCCCGGTACATATGTATATGCTTGAAAAACCCTTCCTTCACCTCTGTCAAGACGTATATTAATCACAACTTGTGAATGTGGGGAATGCCAGGCCTCCACCGTGGTTCGGATTGCACGTTAAGCTGTAGGTCCTCCATTTCATCTCACAATCACCCTACCATTACACATTAGCGTATGTGTGTACAACCCGAACGGGTAGTAAGACATGGTGCTAATGATAATAATAATAATAACGCACCACTGAGGCGCGTTGAGAACTGGCAGTTAATCCCAAATTATTTCAGAAAGGTTTTTTTATTCTTGATTATTGTGTAAGTCAAAATGGAGGGGGAAGGTATCGAAATTTTCCTGTAAGTTTATAATTCTTAAATTTTAATATTTATAAATTTGAAGAATGATATGGGGACTGAGCCCGTGACACTTGACTTAGCACGTAAATGCTCTATCATTTAGATACCTAAGTATCATCCCATGCTTAGGGTTATTATTTAGTTATTGAATAAGGCAGAGTCTGTGATGGACGTGTGAATATCTTCAACTAGAAATACTATCGTAAATTTAAAAAAAATTAAATTATTTCCTTTTGAAGACTTTCAGGTGAAATGTGACAGTTTTAATAAAAAGTACAGGTTCAGAACTATATATCTAACTATATATCACAAATAGTAAGTTTTTTTAAACAAGGTTGAGTTTGGAGCAATGGAGGGCTCCGGGGCTTTAAAAATTGGAGGCCCCAGCATAGAACACACATTTTTCTTTTAAATCTCTTGAAATAACAATTTTTTCTTTACAAATTCAACTGTTATAATCACAATGTTAAATATATTATTTAAATAGAGATATATTTTCATCACAATAAACTGGACTTAATAATTCCACATGCAGCCACTAGGCTCATTGTAATCTATGGGTGTTGTTTATGTTTTAAAACTCACAGTCTGAAATATTTGTTTGTTACAGGTGCTACTAATAAGTAATATTTTGACCAAAAATATAGAAAATTGATAACTTAAATTATTTTAGGTATTTCTTAACACGTCTACTCTCTATAGAGCCAATATACACATATGTTGTACACCAACAGTTTGTGAGGGCACTGGGGTAGCTAGCCCCTCTCGCCCTCCCCTAGATCCGGGCCTGGTGATACTATATAATAGTGATATAGCTCAGGATTGTTTTATTGGTTTTGAAGCTTCAAAAGTGCCATTTACATTAGAAATACCGCACTGTGACAATATCCCCTTATATGGGTGGCGATTTTAGGGTGGGTTAAAAGGGAACGTGAGATAAGGTCTGATTTTGACCGTTTTTATAAAAAAACTAAAAAATGAGTATGGCTTCAATAGATATATTTATTTTAATTTTATACACACAATACTCCCAACAGTTCTTGAAATATATTTTTCATGAGCATCGTGAAATTCTCTTTGAACTTTTTCCTCTCATTTAAGGTATTCTGTTCCAATTTCAAATATTCAAGAACATTTGAGATTATTACATTTAAAGAAATTAAACGTATTTATTGAAACATCGATTTAGTTATTTTGCTTGCGAGTTGAGAAAAATGTCAATATTAGAAAGGACTCCACACATTTGACATCTGTCACTACTCTTTGTCATCTTTGAACGACAACTTATATCAGTTAGTAGAAAGTTTGTTTATTGAGTTAAGAGTCATTGTTCAGTTTACCAGCATTGCCTATATAATTAATCATAAGCGGAATTAATATTTCTCCTTGCAGGATTTTGAATTTTGCTTTGTCTACCTTAGTACTTTGTTTGTTTGTAAGTCGTTCGCTGAACTAATCCGTAGGTCCAGAAAAGGAACGTTAAATTGAATACTTTTAAAATTTAGTATATTTCGGAATGTTTACTGAACATATCAACTGTCACAATAATCAACGACCTTGCCGGGTATTTCACAAATTATTAAAAGCAGCATCTCTCACACAAACAATTGGCTCTTACAATAAACTGAATCAACCAGAAACAGTCCTAGTTGGATAAACTAAAGTACCCTAAATAGTTTTTACTATTTTAACCCCTTAAATTTCTAGTCTATGATCCCAATAAGCATTGCAAACCCCATGGTAATTGAGAGATTCGAGATTTGTAAAAATTTTAAAGAAGTATTTCGAAAACAACAGTCATTAAAACCTTGACTTTAAATCCCAATTATTTTAAACAATTGGTAAATGAATGTGTATATATATAAACACACAAACACTCTAGTATGGTTGTGAAAATGACAAAATAAAAAAAAGTGCAATATCGTATTATTATAACCAAGTTACTCAAAAAGTGATATTTTTTTCTGTATCGTTGCAAATATGACAAACAAAATAGCGTTGTCAGTGGTACAAAACCTTTAAAAACTGTTTTTAAATTCAATTAGAAATTATTTTCATTTTTAAAAAAATTCAAGGATTTGAATTTAAATTTGAGATTTGAAAGAAAATTTGAGATTAAGATTCGAGATTCGGATTTGAGAAACATTCGACCAAAATTATATAGACACACATATAAATACATATATTTAGTCCAAACGGGCTGTAATATTTGGGGTAAGAAAATAATACAGTTTAAGCTGTTTTATTCATATTTATACTAGGTCTGAATTAAATTGCAAATTTCGATTTAAATTTATTTTATGTTTACACAAGAATAAAGAATATTAAAATTTTTAAAGGGTATTAAGGATTTTTTAAGGCGTGTGAAGGGGTTTTAAGGAGTGTTAGGGGGCACTAGGGTGTTTTGAGTTGTTTTTAGGCTGTTGTGGTATTTGAAAGGTTTTTAAGGTGTGGGAAGGAGTATTAAAGGGTGTCAAGGGTTATTAATAGACGGTTAAGAGATATTAAGAGGCGTTAAGGAACATTAAAGAGAATTATGGAAGACTAAGGGCTATTAAGGGATATTAAGGTATATCAATGGTGATTAATGAATATTAAAGGGTGTAAAAGGGTGCTAAGCGTTATTATGGGGTATTAAAATATTAAGGGGTGCTAAGAGGTGTTAAGGGTGTGTTAAAGGGTGTTGAGAGGTGTTAAGAGGGTGTTAAGAGGTATTAAGGGGTGTTAAGTTGTGTTAAGCGTTATTAAGGGGTAGTAAAAATATGACTGGGTTGTAAGAGGTGACAAGGAGGTGTTAAGTGGTGTCAAGCGTTATCAGGGGTAGTAGAATTATACGTTAAAAAAAGTATCTCCCATAGTACCCAGCCGACATTTGAACACCGCCAAGCCTTGTGCTATGTGGTCTAATGCCTTAGATCATATGAACACTACCTCGGGCTCCTTTTACATAATTCATGCGTCACTAATAATTATCATACGTAACCATCGTAACTAAAAATTTATTAAAAACCTGTTTTAAACCACATTATAAAAACCAAAATAAAAAGTCAAATTCCAACAAACCAAATTATAAGACTAAATATAAACATTTCCTAACACATATAAAATACATTTAATATTATTTTCTTTGGAATGAAAGCACAAACATGAATCAAGTGTTCCCCGCAGCGGGTGCCGGCTGGCCTACGTTTTACCTTATGGTAGCGCCTCCGTCTCCAACCAATATTACACGCAATGGGTTTTTTTTACATTGGTGGTCGGATTTGTCGCCGGAAACGACGTTTTTGCAAGCAAAACCCCCATTTCGGACTAAATTGTGACTTCATTCCAGGACAGTAGTCGTTTGCCCACAAAAAAAGGTTACTAAAACGGACCCTTTCCTTTGGTTTATTTATTATTGGTCATTGTTCTGCTAGCTTTGTTGAGTTGGACTTCTTTTTATTTTTTTATTTTTTGTGGTCCACAATTAATGTTGAAGCCGGGCCCCATTGCGTGAGCCAACACACTAACACACACCATCCGGTGTCGATAGAACAATGAGATTATCTGTGTGGAATAATCTGGATTTCCGTCATTTCCCGATTCATGTTAATATACTCTCCCAGTTTCCTCTCAACTTCCTGTACGGATGGTCTTCCACGCTCCATCCTCGATGAATGTCTGGTCCAGAACAGGAAGTGTTGCCCACCGCAAACGCCTCCAACGTTTGGTCATTTCATAGATTTTAAAAACTGTTTCAATTTTTATTTTTCTAATTAACACAAACCACACCAAGGATATTTGGTTGTTTATTTAGTTTCTTAAAACGTATAGTTTTATCACCCTTAATACCCATTAGCGGGCCCCAAAACAGCCCTTAAAAGCCCAACTAACCCATAACTCTCTTTAACACCCATTAATACCTCTTAACGCCCCTAAACACCCCTTTACTCTCCTTAGCACCATTAAAAATTTTAATCCCTTAAATACGTCTTAACTTTTAAAACCTCTTAATACCCCTTAATACTACTTGAAAATGTTTGGTACGCCTTTAAATCCTACAAAACCCCTAGGCATCCCCTTAAAACACTTAAACAGCCCTTAGAACCCCTAAACACACCTTCATACCCCTTAACATCTTTTAACAGACCGTAATACCCATAATACCACTAAATACCTCTTTTTATTATTGAATACACCTTAAGACCATTAAGCACCCACTCTGACCACTTTAACACCTCTTAACACCTCCTAACACTTCTTACTAATATCATTTAAAACCCCTTTATACTTCTTAATTCCACTTAACACCCCTATTAACCTCCTTAAACCTCTCAAGCAACCCTAACTATTCTTCATACCCCTTAACACCTCTAACGCCCCCTTAATACCCCACTTTTGGGTGTGTACCAAGGCCTACCCCCCATAAGGACTTTCCCCACATTCATTCAATAATATTTTGGAGATGTAGAAAGTATAATTGGGAAGAAATACAGCCAGATTTTTGTGGAGGTAAAGTAAGAAATAATTTAGAAAATATCTGAGTCCGTCTGGCTGGGACTCTTAGACCCAACCTCCTATCAACGAGAATACAGTCTATTACTACCCATCCGAGTTGTACGCGTATGTTCTAATTAGGCTAATGTGCAAGTAGTGAGAAAGGTTTAATTCAGAGAAAGTTTACCCAAATTTGCGTGAAAGAAAAGTGGAAAACCATTATGAAAACCCACCCACAGTACACCCGACTGGGACTCTAACCCTGATATCCTCATCATCAGCAGTCCAGTCTATTTCGAGAGTGACGCCTAAAACCATTCGACCTCTGAAGTGGGCTGCACGTTTATTGAATCTGGTTTTGGTGCATAACTTCTCTCAAAAGAAACTCTGTGCTGGATTATACTCTCGGAAATATTACTCTACTTTGGCATGGTCAAAAATAGAACAAAATTAACTGTTTTTTATGATAAAACCTAGTTTCAAAGCTTTGCTATAGCCAAGCAAGCAAGGGTCCCCAAATCGAATCCCTACAGCGAACATAATCCAGACAGCTAACATAAATGCGTGAGGTGGGTCGGATTTAAGAAAGAACAACTGACAAATACAAACAAATCTTTTTTTATTTTAAACCCACACACGATGTAAGCACTTAGCATAGTAAAATCTAATATAATATTGGAAATTCCATTTTAAATTTTAAATAAAAAAAACCATTTTATAATTCGTTATTTTGATTCGAAACCGGACATCCGAAACCTATTTGTATAATCCTGAAGGGAAGGCGAAAATTCACATTTTATAGTGAAACATTTCGGTTTTTACATTTTGGTTATACACTAATTCAATGAATTTAGATAAAACACCTCTGCAAAACCAAATTAATCCGTATGAGCCATTAATCGGTGACCTCCATTCTATTAAATTTGTAGAAAGACAAAGCAACAATAATTCAAATAGCCAACACATTAATCGTCCCGATCACAGTTTAATACGCGTCTGTCGTTTCCTGGCTCCACGCGTAGCGAGTGAATGCTAATAGACGTGCTATTATAGCAGTGTTGCACATTTAAATGGTGTTTCCTGGCTCCACGCGTAGCGAGTGAATGCTAATAGACGTGCTATTATAGCAGTGTTGCACATTAAATGGTGTTTCTGGACGGGCCACATAGTTCATGATCGGTATACTATGTGTACAGTGAAACGAGATGTAACTATGGAAGTTAAATGTAATATTAGGTTGGTCATCGTTGGGGTGGATTTTATTTTTAGGTCTAGTGGGATATTGTTCGCTCCATTGATCGTTCAATTAGAAACCAATTTTGGCAAATAAATGTTCATGATCAAGTTTAGAGGTGCGGTAGATCGGAATAAACAGCAGCTTCCCTCAAAGAACCTGAATTTTCAGCTTTTCTGTGTGTGCCTACAATCAGGTCATTTTAAAGTTTTCTTCGTGGTGCGAAGGAGAAATATAAATACGCTTTGCTTAAAATTAAAAGACAAAAGCTCAAAATAGGCTATAATGAAATCTTATAACCTTTGAATAATAAACCTTTGATTGTAAAATCATGGGAGACCTCATTCTATTGCAGTTTAACGTGATAATCTGCAGCCACCACTGCAACGATCCACCAGTTATTTATTATTTGATATGCCAACTATTTTAAATATACTATTTCTAATTATTTTAAAAAAATACCCTAGATCAAATTAAGTTTATAAAATAAGAGCTACCACACAAGTTTGAAAAATTAGAATTATTTTGGTACTATTTAAAATGGTAAAATAAAATGTAACGATTGTTAAAATTACTTAAGAAGACATAGGAAAAGGGGAGATTATTTCCTATAAATAAAATGTATGTTTACAATATAATAACTTTTTAAAGGTTGTTTCTGGTGAGGGTGAGGAAGTTGAGTTCTTTGAGGAATAAAATCAGGGTTGATGGTTCTTTGGGTGATTGTTATCAGAGCTCAAATAATTAGTTAAAAAAACTGTTGGCTTGCCAAGAAACGTTCTCCACGCTTGGATACTAACAAACAAACTGCACACATTGCTCTAAATAATGCAGTGTCGTACCTTAGAGTGTTTTCAGGCTAAGCAGAGCTTCTGAAAATGGAAAAATGGCACCTGGACATTTGTAGCCGATGATTTCTGCACGTTCATCATAGACTCTGCCTTAAATTATGAGTGAATAATGACCCTTGGCATGGGACGATTCCTGGATAGCTCAGTGGTTAGAGAATTGGTGTACTAAGCAAAAGGTCCCGGGTTCTATTCCCTTGTCCAGGTTTAAATTTTCAGAATATTATATCTAGATAGAGAATTCCTCACTAAAAAGCATAAATATTAGCTTGGGCTATTTGATTCTTAAGCAGAGCTTATTAAAACTGTATCATTTTCTCACCCCCATGGTTCCGTTTATGACCAATCACAGATAACCTCATCTCCACATACCTCACGTGGGAATGTATTTCTGTTGATACCAGGCCATTAATGTTCAACACAGTGATGAGAATAACTATTTCTGCTTACACTGACAATACTCCACAACACGACCTTGTTTAGAATAGAATGTATGCACATTGGTTGTATAGGCTAATGTAAACTATACTGAGGGTCAAGGACATTAAGAGGCGTGGTCCTTGGTTTGAGCCCCATCTGGTGCACACATTGATGAGACGTCATAGTTTGCCACTTTATAAAGATAACGAGACAGGATTGTTCATTAAAACATCTCAGGGATGAATATATTTCAAAGTGTCAATCTCTGGCTAGTCCAAATAGCGGGTGGCTTAGTTAAATGGGAGATTAACTTTCGTATGAATCTAAACATGTGTAAGGCCGTCATGGATAATAAAATGTCAAATAACACTAATAAATGTGTTTTTTAAACATTAATATTTTATGAAAATACATCAGGAGAAATTTTGATTGGCAAATTTTTAAAGCCTAAATTGGTGGTCATGCAGACAAAAACATTACTCTTATCTGATTTGGTTTTCTTGGTCTCGAATCCCGGCTGGTTGTAATGGCTTGGATTTTTGTAAAATATGATTTTACACCCTCTCACCACTTATAATTCTGGTACATTTCCTCCAAATTATAGATCTTATCTACGGTACCCTACTAATCAGAAAACCACTCAGATATAAGAAAGGCGTGAGGAACACAAATATAAAAGTGAAATTTAAATAAAGAGTTTCCCAGTAGATTTTTTTCACCTAAAATGATCTCAACAGGTAGAACGTGTGTCTACTGATTTGAGGATTCATAGAAAGATTCATGGAATGGGAAAATATTTACCATTGTCAAAATGTGTACCTCCCCTCTCACATTGATAAATTGTTTGCTGGAGTACTAGGTGCTGTGTCTGTTATAACCAGGGCTGTGGGGTCGGTACGTCAAGTCTTTGACTCTTAACTCCACAACTGTGACTCCGACTCCACTACACCGACTTCAACTCCACGACTCCGAGTTTACAGCATTGGCTATAACGTCTATAGTTTTTAAGATTTCTACAAATATGATCAGCTATTTCATAAAATGCACGTTAATGCTCCGGATAAAAACCATTAATATTTTCAAGACACATGGGCATAGGCTTACTCCTGTAAGTCGTCAACTTGCTGATCATGAGTGTGTCACGTGTTGCAGGATCGTGAGGAACAAGGCGGCGGAAAAGGCGAAGCATGTGCACCACCAACAGCAACAACAGCAGCAACAGTCGGGGGCGCAGCACGGTCAAGGGGCAACTAGCTCAGTGTCCGTCATCGCCCACGCACCCGCCGCCCACCACGCCGCCCCCCAGCACCATGGAGACCCACAGAGAGCTACCGGTGCCTATAGCATCAATGGTATCCTGGGAATCCCCCAGCAGCCCGACCCTAACGGGAACATCCCGAAGAGGAAGAGGGACGACCACCACGCAGGTGAGGAGGGGTTACAGGCGATCTGGGAATGAGAGAAAGGGGGACGGTCAATCTCATTATAATCAGCTTGGTACTCTTGAAAGAAACAATGCTATCCACAGTACTATGCTCTCATTTGTCTAGATCAGTGGCTCTTAACGTGTTTTGTGCCATGAACTAGTTTTTATGGTTAAGCCTAGACACTTTTGTATGTCTGGGAAGGCTTAGACCCACTTTTTTACGTCTGGGTAGGCCTAGAGACACTTTTGTATGTCTGGGGAGGCCTAGACACACTTTTGTATGTCTGTGGAGTCCTAGATACACTTTTGTACGTCTGGGGAGGCCTATATACACTTTTGTACGTCTGGGGAGGCCTATATACACTTTTGTAAGTATGGGTGGACCTAGATACACTTTTGTACGTCTGGGGAGGCCTAAATACACTTTTGTAAGTTTGGGTGGACCTAGATACACTTTTGTACGTCTTGGGGAGGCCTATATACACTTTTGTAAGTCTGGGTGGACCTAGATACACTTTTGTACGTCTGGGGAGGCCTATATACACTTTTGTACGTCTGGGGAGGCCTAAATACACTTTTGTAAGTCTGGCTGGACCTATATACACTTTTGTACGTCTGGGGAGGCCTAGATACACTTTTGTAAGTCTGGGTGAATCTATATACATGTTTGTACGTCTGGGGAGGTCGAGATACATTTTTGTAAGTCTGGGGAAACCTATATACACTTTTGTGTCCAAGGAAGCCTATATACACTTTGGTAAGCCTGGGAAAGCCTAGAAACACCTTTTCAATCTGGTTAAGTCTATGAATCCGTTCTCAGAATAATGATTTAAAATGCAGAAAATAAAGTAGGCCTACATAGGTCTTAAAATGAAACGAATTATATTTAAATTAATTTATCAAAATACTAAATACTGGCTTAATATACGCGCCCTCCTGCTAGCGTATTAAAAACAGGCAAGATAAAGTTAAATTTTCTTTCTTGAAGACACATTCGTGTGAAAGTTGTTTTGTACTAAAATTCATTAAGCCTCTTAAGTCTCCCCAAGGAACCCCTTAGGGTGTGAACCCCAAGTTAAGAACTCCTGCTCTAGATGAACAGTTATTTAACATTTCATCTGCACATAATGCTGTCTTAGGATTTATAGTGTGTATTTTTTACGCTGGAGCTTACTAACCGTCAGAACTATACGAATTACTATCCAAGCTATTGGGGATGTAGAGGGAGAATATGGGATTGAGAAATGTCACCTTAAGTACACCTGACTGGGATTCGAACTCTGATATCTCCGTCACTGGAACTGATGTAGACGGTTCACAATAACATGTTGGGAGAAGTGATTTCAACCAATAGGAACCTATAATTACAATCCAGAGTGGGAAATACACAATACTTTACCTTTAGAACCACCTCTTGCTACCTGTTCAGGTTAGACGCATATGGACTAATTACGATAGTAGGTAAGTGATGAGGAGTATTGCATTTAGAGGAATTGTAGCAGCATTTGCATGAAAGGAGAGGGGACAACTATTTTGATAAAAATTAGTACACTTGACCTCGATTCTAACCTCGATATCACTATCATCGTCAGTCTAAGTCTATAGCGAGAGTGACGCCTTGTACGATGTGGCCACTGATATATATATATATATACAGAAGCAACTGGCCTTCATAAGATCCGTTGAAAAGTGTTCGAAGAAATCTCCGGCTAATAGTGATGGCGTGTGAACATGTTGGTCATGTTGGAACCCCTCGCTCCCCCTATAGTGTCTGGGGGTCTAAATGTAGCCCACAGTTGTGTGGTTGTACCCTAGGTGGGCGCTCATTAGCCCTCCCACCAACCACACAACAAGGCCTCTCTTGTCGCTTTGATCTCCGGCCGACACACACATGTGGACCTGGTGACATCGCTCACATACTTGGCCGCGAAACTACACATTGTTGTCATCTACCCGAGCCACGAAACGGAGGCTCAGCCAAATTTGTGGAGGTCACGTTAATGAGTTGTTTTCACTCGTGAGGCCATTGTCTCATCAGGACTGCCACATTTTTTGGTTTCAGATGGCTTTCGAATGATTATCGTTCCAAAGTTTTGAAGATGGCGATTCATTAAATGTGTACTGATTAATAGAAAACAAGTAAAATATCTTCATGGGTACAGCTGGTCCTTGCTTATGATGGTGAGGTCTCAGTATTCTCAAAATAGATCGCTTTCTATCAGCCTAGTGTTATTTCCAAGTCATCATTCATCTTGTCCAGCAGCCTTGCAGGCTATTATTTAGCAGTACTCTTTAATCTTTTCTAACACCCCTTTATCATTTTTTATCAGTCACCTTTCTCCGTTTCCTAACAGTTTTGGATAGTTCTCTATTCACCTTGTATCGTTTCCTAGTTGACATATTGTCTCTGAATCATTTTGTATTGTTTAATAGCGGTGTTTATTGTTTGTTAATCATCTTGCATAGTTTTCAAGAATCTTGCATTGTTTCCTGATTATATTACATCGTTTCCCAATCGTCTTACATTATTTCCTGGACATATTTGCATCACTTTATAATTATATTGCATCTTTCATTGGTGTAGACTATTGCGTCTTGTTAAAACCATATTTTATGATTTCCTCATTTAAAAAAACACATTGGATCGTTTTCTATCCGTTTTTTATGGTTTCACACACCCATTGCACGCGAATGTATACCGAAACTCCCCATTTTTAGCTAGCCCATGTATTAAGGTTTTAGAACCATGGTGTTAAATGCACTAATTAAAGAATCGATCCTAGAACCAGTATCTCAGGTGGTAGGCGCACTACAGATTGATCAGGTGCTAAGCTGCCTTGTAGACCTAGAACACAAGTGTTCACTTAGATTCCACCCTCCCCCTCCTAGCAGTGGCATTAGTGGAGTTGTGGTGCTGAGAACACCCTCGCCACGACAATGCAGAGTCAGCTAGCGCCACTGGAGGGTCATTGTGGCATTGTGTTCAGTCCGTGGACCGTGACCCATGTGCGGCCGGCAGGAAGTCGCCCAAGAGGGTGGACTAGATCTTGACACGTCACACTCACCACTCTTCTTCGCACAATAGAGACGCCCGGAACGGGGGAAGACCCGGACTACTGAGAGTTGGCTACTTATTCGGGAGGATCCGACTAACTTGTACGTGCGGACTCGTTTTCAGCACTACACTTGGAGACTGTCTTAGCGTTGGCTAGCGGAGAAAAGTTTCTGTCTCGTTTAGTACAATCTGCTGGTATAGCTAGTTTGGGGCTATAATCCAAGTCGAGTGTAACAAGTTAACAGAAAATAAATGTATATAGTTCTTTGATCCACACAAATGCGGCCACACCTCTCCAAGACCCTTAGTGTAAATATGTGACAGATGGGTGTTAAGACGTGGTGTACACACAGGAGAATATATTGAATCAAAAACAAAAGAGTTTTGATTTACTGAGCAATAAATGCTTCTATCATCGTTCTCTCAACATTTTAAAACCATTATTATTTTGACAAACATCTAATAGCAGGTCCTATCAGCGTCAAGGACTCGTTTACACACCTGACTAGGACTTGGGACGGAGTTCAATTCCGATTTGATGAATAAGGGATTATTCCATTATCACTAATTGTTTCAAACCTGTATCCGGGTTGGTTTGATAAGATATCTCCAACTTCCTTCTTCCTCGTTTTTTTTTTCATTTTGTTCCTCTTACTTGCACACTAATTTCTATTATCTGCTCCTTCCATTTCTTGGTCTGTCTGGTGGTCTTTTCCCTGCATAATTCATCTTCATCATTTTCCCCAAGAATCTTTATATTCCATCCTCATTACACTCCCAAACCATCTCAGTCTTGCTCCCTCTATTATCTCATGTGCTCCCTGTAACCCAACTTTTGTACGGACAGATTCAGTTCTAATGCCGTTTCTCCTCGTGACAGCTAGCAGGCTCCCCATGTCCTCCATCAAACTGGTTTCTCTTACATGTATTGAGTTTATCCATTATTGGCTTTAGATTCTCTCCCTAAGTGAATTCTGGTCCCATTCTTTGACAGTTTATCTACCTTTCCTTTGGAGTTAGATAAGTCAATGTCAGCTGCATGTACCTCTAAGGGGCACCAAGTCAGATAGAGCAAGGTTATATGTATTTATATATCATGTAGGCCAGTTGCACTGGAAGAATGTGTATGCAGTTAGACCACTGTACGCAGTGGAAAGGGATGAGTGGTCAAATCTTCTGTAAAGTCTTTGCTCGAGCACCGGCCATATCAAAGTTAGTTTATTTATTATCACCACATCTCACTACCTGTTCGGATTGTACGCATATGTACTAGCTATGCTGATGTGTTTAGGATGAGGAAGTTTAAATTTACATGAGGTGTACTTGAATTTGCGTGGGAGGAGAGTGGTTTTAAGAACAAAAACCATTATTAGCACACACAACCAAGATTCAAAGCCCAATCTCCTCGTCATCGATAGTTCAGTTTTTGCGAGAGTGACGCTTTAATGGAGACTTTCACACATGACGATTTTTCGCCGTCTCCGGGGTTGGTGGGGGCAGGGTAAAAGACGGCATGCCATGTCTTGTTGAATTCCTTCCTCTATTTCCTTGCTCTGCTCCAGTGTGCTAACATGGACCAAAGGAAGAAGTGGTTGTATGTGTCTTATTATCGTCCAACGCAACGTTTCAAATTATGGGTTGATTAGAGCACAACATCCCTCAAGGCTGATAATGACTCGGTCCTAGATTTGTACTCCTCTAAACTTATGTCCCAAAGCACAGATGCAGTTGCTCTTGAACGATTAATAGCTCAGCATTGATTTTGAAAGTTCCGGAAGCCATATCTTCTACTACTCAATACAACGAACAACATGGGAATGAAGCGAGCACGCCTTGAGGACCGAAGGACCAAGGACCTTGGCGTGTGAAAGCCGCCTCAGACCAGGCATGTCAAACCCGTGGCTCGAAGACCTTATGAGGAACCAACATACAATACAACTCGATTCTTTTTTATTTAAGTTGTAAAAAACACCATTTACAAATTGTAAATTTGGCTACGATTTTTCATCAAATTAAACATCAGTCTTGGAGGCTACATTTTTAAAAATAATACTTGTTAGGAACCGAAACAACTTTGGGTGTAAAACAGAGGATACACTTATTGTTTTATATATTAAATTTATTTTTTGTTATTAAAATATACTAATTCAAATTTATTTTTACTTAAACTTGTAAAAATATTGTTTATTTTTAATATGGCCCTGTCAGTGTTTTAAGTTTTCAGTGGGGCCCTCGAGATCGAAAGAGTTTGACACACTTGCCTTGGACCATGCGACCATCGAATTATTACTTTATGGTAATTGAAGAAGGGGGGGAACAAGTAATTCGGAGTTTACTAGTAACCTTAGCAAGTTTTAGAAGCATGAATAAAAACCAGATATTTGTAGGCTATATTTTATTTCATAAAAATAAATATTAAAATATTGATTGATGTCTGTAAAATTGCTATATTCTATATTTTACCGTTAAAACTACAACCTAAGGTCACATTTAATGTAATAAGTGACTCAGTTTTAGTAAAACTTTATAACATGCCATTAGTAATTTTTGACTATCGAAAGTATTTTTGGTATTAATAGTATTTTAACCGAAATATTTGTATATTTTTTAGACTTAATCAAATATTTTATTTTGAATACGTTCATGCCCTTTAAATTTTTCCCATTTTATTTACGCTAATAGTGTATTGGCGACGCTGCCATTGTGCACACAAAAAAAATGTGTTTTGATCGAATGCGCGTGCAGCATGAAGAGAAAACAGCACTTCGCTCCATTTACATAACAAAAGGAGTTTGACTAGACTGTGGCGGGAGGAAGAGAGGAAAGGAGGGGTGGGGGTGAGAAATCTGATCGTGGGAGAAACAAAGGAATTACGACACCAGACTTGTTGAGTCACCCTGGTCAGGAGAACTGTGTGAAGGAATTGTCTCACTGCCGTCTTGTCAACAGGAAATACAAATCGTAGTGATAGATAATTACCGTCTTAAAAATGTAATCAAATATGTTTTACTGTCTAGATTTCATTTCTAAATTAAAACGATCTATAAAAATATGTAAATAGAAATTAGTTGCGAGCCAAGTATTTATTATATTTTGTGTTTGGTTTTCACAGCATATTTATACTATTAGGATATGGAAGATAGGAGTTCTAGAGTTTTAAAGGAAGCGTAACTGCGCTTAAGGGGGGGAAGAGTGAAAATTGTCTTTGGTAAAACCACCCTTAATCCAATCCAGTTATTCAGTAAACTAACTACCCTTAAGTAAGATTTCCTCAAAAAACAAACACATTATATCGTTATTCACAATTATCCCTCACCATGTATATATGTCAAACAAAACTGTCCAGACCATTTCGAAAATAATTTAAAAATCATTTGTTTAGCTACTATAGAGTAATTTTTTTAATAAAAAATACAATTTAAATTTTTAATTTAAAAAAATATCTCTCTTAAATATTTATTAAAATACGGAGGATTGAAACCAACTTTTAATAAGAGCAGATTAAATAAAATGACGAAACTATTATTTTTTTACCTCGTCTTGCTACCCACATGGGCTATCCACATTTAATACTAGGCCTACTATTGGAGTAGTGACGAGATCTGTATAATTATTATAATTATTATTATTATGATTAGCACCACGTCTTACTACCCGTTCGGGTTATACGCACTTACACTTAATGTGTAATGGTAGGGTGATTGTGAGATGAAATGGAGGACCTACAGTTTAACGTGGAATCCGAACCATGGTGGAGGCCTGGCATATCTGTATAATTGATCATTAATGTACCCACATTTGCTTGGAGGGCAAGTATGAAAGTATTTGGTGAAAACCACTCCTAGCACAAATCCTTAATCGCGACTGTGTTTTAAACCATTTACTCCCCTCAACAGTCAAAACAGATAAGTTGAACTTCACTCAATAAGGGTAAGATCAAAATTGAATATATTTCTAAATATAATTGACAAATATAGAATTACATAATTGATATACATGAAAATAAAGTTAGGCCTACTCTAGAAATATACTCAACTGCCGGTATACTAGAGGTATTTTTTCTAAATGGTTTTTCATTCTCTGTACACGCAAATGTGAATACATTTTCTCTTGTAATTAAATACGGAAAGCCTAAATGAAACGTAAGAAGTGTTGCAGGGATTAAAAAAAGAAATTAAAACAATATATAATTAAAATATGACATGCTTTGGTGGCTGAATGGTCTGAGGCGTCACTCTCGTATTAGAATAGATTGATGATAGCAGGAAGATCAAAGCTTGAATCTAGGTCATGTGTACTAGATGGTGGTTTTCAGAATGGTTTTATACTCTCCCTCCACGCAAATGCAGGTACAATCCTCTAAATTGAACCTTTCTCATTCCTAACTCATTAGCGTAATTAGTACATATGCGTATAACCTGAACAGGTAGTAAGACGCGGTGCCAAAAAAATGTAAAATAGTAGTAGGGCCTACTTGTTAAAAAATGATTGCCCTTATAAAGAGGACGTATCATTCTAAAAAGTAACCACCAAATACGTGGTTCAATTCCCGTAGAGTACACTGAGGGTGGTTTTTCCTAAATGGCTTTACACTCTCCCTCCACGCAAATGTGGGTGCACGTACTCTAAATTAAAACTTCTTAATCCCTAACACATTAGTGTATTTAGTACATACATAAACTGAACAAAGCTAATATATTTAAAAACGCGGGGAAGATATTCAATGCCGAAGCACAGAAATGAAATGCAGTTAATGTCTAGTAATACTCCATGTTGAAAATCCCCGTGACATTTTGTTCCCAGTGTGAGTAGTGCATGTAGACAGACAGACAGAGAGACATCTTGTCTTGAGAGGACCGGGACATACAGGGGAGGAGGGAGAGAAGAAATTCCCTGGTAAATAGCGAGGGGAAAAGGAAAGGGATCAAAGAGCGACTAGGAGTACCCTAGGGAACACTTCTGGGACCGGCAGATACCAAGACTTGTTCCCTCCCTCGCTCCTTAAGGAGCTACTAGGAGAGGGAGGGAGGGTCTTGTTTGCTCTATTGATTCCACTACACCATGATCAACAATCACTCAAACACATGAACATACATAGGACATGTAGAACACCAAGTTAGTTTTAAACGTTTGCAAACGGTCATTCAAAGCGACTATTTTCACAACTACTTTAACCACCAAATAAACAATAAACCCTAAACTATATTCCGTAACATTTAAAACAACTGTAATTGGTAATTTTGAGGCTATTTTGTGAGGTCGGTCCAGATTAAGGCGGCCTCCTAGGTCAACGAGAAAGTATCGATCGTTGTCAAGCCACACGGTCTAAAATACAATTGTCTGTTTTCTCGAACTACTTCTCTATTCTGTTTAAGCTTATCCTTCACCTACAAACACCCTTGTCATGTCAATAAGAAAGAAGGGGAAAGAAAGTTACGAAACTTCTTATCTTAAGGTAAAGAGAAAAGTTCATTGGTAGTTCTTAAATATATTTAAATTTTATTTTATGAGCCTATCAAAAAATTACAGTATTTGTTAAAGGAAGGCTAAATCTAGAACACATTTTGACCAAGCCTAAATTCCTAGCTTTAAAAACATGCTTAAAAAGTCGTTGAAAATGAGCTAACACATTTGCACACACTTGTTTATATTAATACAACTCAAACTATAGGGCTGTTAAAGAAAAAGAGCCCTGGTGGAATCTTTTGAATTCATTTTGTCGTGAACAATATTTTGAAATAACGTGTCATATAATTAAATATTGCGTTAGAGTTGAAAGTCTACACGACAATGTTTCGCTTATCGAGGTGACCCCCTTAAATTGAAACAATGTACAAAATAAAAAGAGAGGGAAGAAAATGAGCAGATTACCCTGCGAGGCCTTTAGTTTACCTACTAATAGCACTTTCTCTCTTTCACTGACGAGTACAAACTACTAGCGTGCCTGAACAATATTAACTTTATTATTCTAAATATAAATATACTTCCTTGGACATCTTAAATCTATATCCTGTCAGGAAGATTCGTAGTGAACATTTTTGGGAATATACCAAATATTCTAAGCTGTAAACAGTAAAAAAAAACTTTTACTAAAAACCATTTCACGATACAATGAATAGTTATGTTACAATGTAGGCTATATTTAGGTTTATTTAAGAATTTATGGTTTACGTTTCATTGTTATATATTTTAAATTTACCGAATAAAACGTAACATTAACATGGGAGCTCCTATCGTGACTTGCCGTGACATCACTGGTAGGCTTTGAAAAGAAGCACAAATATAGTTCCGTATCTTTACAGTTTATTATAAAACAAATCTCTTTGACTAAATTAATAAAATAAGGATTCAATAAGTTCAGTTTAATTTTCTTACTAACTATTTGCATTAGTTCTCGAAAGTTCATTGCCACACTTACAAAAGTGCGCCATCTATTCCAATCTTGAGCTATTTACATCGTCAATGTTGTAGGTACAACAATTATTGAATATTCGTCATGGGCATTGCAAAATTTGAACTAATTATTTTGTCTTCATCTTTAAAATATTATGTTCAGTTCTTACAATGCTAATTACAAATATTCATGAACTGTCAAGTTTACTATGTGTAGAGAACCTAAAGAAATATCTGATTTATTTTGATTAAAGGTAGGTATTTTTTTCAGCGTAGATTACCAGTTTGTAAAATATAATCATTGGGTAAACTTAGCGTTTTATTTTATAATTTTTTTTCCCCATACTTGTTAAGGTTTGGACCAGTATGTTATCTTTCTTTAGTTCTTATTGAATACCAGTTGGTGTGCCCATTCTTCGTACGGGGAATCTATAAAGTAGGTTTATCATTTTTAGTACATAAAACAAACCACAACAAAATATTTTATTATGTTTACATATTATTCTTTATTGATTCAATTTGTGATACAAAACGCGAAAGTGGGCTGATCATAGACACATTGTCAAAATAGAAATATAATCTGATTATGTTTTAAAAACTGATATTTATTTCGAAGATTACGTAATAACTTCTGTATGCACAACACTTTAAACTTTTGCCTGTTGATGATTATAAAAAAGAGATAATAGTGTCAGTATAAATAATTGGTTGTGGAAGGGTTGTAATTAAATGCAATCAAAAGTATTATAGCAAATTTTTAACGCATTTAACCCGTTCAACATTTTTACCCCGTTTACTCCTTTTTCCCATTTTACACATTTTACCCCATTTGTCGGTATTAACATAATACTTACTAGGCTATGATTAATTGGTAATAATCGTTGAGGAACGAATAAGTTAGGCTTATACATAGTCTGCAAATAGAGCAGATACTAATGTGGGTGAAATAATTGAATATTAACACTAAGTTTTGTCAATGTTTGTTTTGTCCTCATCAGTGCGTTTATAACTTGTTTTACTAACTACCCAAATATTCTCCAAATTTTAAACCCTCCATTTTAGGTATACTTCAATTTTCTAAAAAAAAATCAATTTTGGAGCACCATAAAAATATATTTTAACACAATAATTGATTGTAATTCCTTAATGTCAACCCTTATAGAATTTTTTTATTTACTTGGTAAAATTATATAGCCCCAAGCCTAGTTTTTTTTAACCCCATGTCTTAGTAGCCGTTCTGATTATACACTTATGTACTAATTACGTTAATGGTTTTAGGAATTTGGAAGGCTATATTTGGAGAAGTAAACCCAAATTTGCGTGGAGGTAGAGTGGAAAATTATTTTGTAAAAGCCATCCTCAGTACACCCGACTGAGATTGGAACCTTGATCATCCCGTCATTGGCGGTCCAGTCTACTGCCAGAGTAGTGCGTTAGAACATGCGGCCGCCGTAGCGAGTCCTAGGCCTAGTTAATCTAGAGGCTTATAAAAAGCTTATATGAATTTATTATCTTAAAATAACTATATTTTTCATGACTAATTGAAAGATCAAATAATAAAACAACTATGTTTTTGTTTCATGACTGTGGCGATAGTAAAATATGTTAAAGTTCATGATATAATAGATTATAAGTCATTACATTCAAACTTTTATCTTTTTTTCAACTGGCCACCATAAATTATAACAAAAATATTTGTTAAAAAAAAAGTGTTTTATTTAGTAAAAACAAAAGCACGAATATGGGTTTGTATGTCGTCATCAACCGTCTTCATCTTATCCGGTTCACCATCTTTATTTAAGAAAAGTAGGAAACCTTTAAGAAGCTCTCGATTATAAATCAATTTTGAGTAAACCGCAGAAAAACAGTTTGTTGTGAAAGTTTTGACTGCCAAAAGTGACAGCGGATAGACACATGAAAGCACAGCTAGTAGCTTTTTATAACTGTCATAATAGGATGTTCGTAAGGAAATCAGAGTTTTATACTAATTACTTTATCTGAAGGAGTATTATAAAGAAGGTAGGTTCAGGAATTGACTCAGCATTCACCAGTAGAGATGGTGTTAAAACCCCAACATGTATGAACCAACACACTGTGCAGCTGGGTAATTGTTTCCCCAATCGCCTCGCCTATTCCAGTAGTGGTGGAACTCACACACTTAACCTCCTATTGTGACTGAACGCTTTGAGCTCGTCCTCCATTGCTGTATGTGTGTTCGTGTGTGTGGAACAAAGCCCCGAGCAGCATATGTGGACGAGAGGAGGGGCTTACTAACTGTTTCCAAATATCTGGCGGGTTAAAGTTCCTTTTATGACCGAGTAGGGGAGGTTTAATGCAGAGTACATGTCTTGGTTGGAGGGTTGGCTCCACGGAGGGAGGGAGGGAGAAATGTCGGGAAGTTGGGTTGTTGTATAGTCACATCACATGTCACCAATAAAGAAGCACAAATCCTCAAGTTCAAATGTAGTTTACCAACTTTAAAACATATCTATGGCCATTTAACCCACGTGATATTCAAATATTATGTACGATTCGTATGATTTTAAACTATTTTGAAAAATTACAAAATTATATGTTATGATTTCTCCTGTTAGTACTGATTTTATTCAAGTAAATTAATTGAATAATTTTGAGAGGACCGTATATAATGTGGACTGTTACCATTTTATCAGATATTTTAAAATGAATATACAACTAAGGAGTTAGTAAAATTAGCAATTTTACTTATTGGCTAGTGAATCGACCATTTTAAAATATTTAAAAAAAAATAGAAAAGGAAATGACAATATCTTTATTATAATTTTATTTCAACGTGGCTCTTCATATTATCAATAATAGTGGTGTAGTTTGAGTGAACACATTTAAAAATGATATTTATTTGCTAATATATGGGTAATAGAGGAATGAGGGGGACCGGAAAGCCAACAGAATGTTTGTATTGCTGATATTGGTTGAAAGTCACTCATTTTTACCTTTGTGGACATTTCTTTATTATAAATAAAATGTGTTGTTAATAATCTCTTCTAATAATACGTTCCTAAGGATGCCTGTATATCTGGCGTTTCGATAAATAATTGAAAGAACAAAATATAGTAATAAAACTATTATGTTTTTTGTTTCTGCCAACAAGAGATATTGTAGTACATTAAATAATACATTAAAAATGATATTTGCACTTGTATTTTATTACTGTATAAATGGCTACCAAATATATTTTTTTATAAATTAGACAAAATATTAGTTTCAAAATAAATATTTTTATTTTGTAGACAAAAGATCATAAACACAACCGAAAACCGTTTATATAATATAATCGGATATAATCAACGGTCTTCATTTCATCTGGTTCATCATCTTAATTTGTGAATTTAAAAGCTCTTGTTTGTAAAGTATTTGTAAGTAAACCACATATTATGCTTCCACACACACAAAAAAAATTCAAATGTTTAATTTTTTTTTATAATTTCGTGTTTCAATACTCTACTGTACAAACTGTTAAAACAAAAACAAAATTTAAAACAAATTATTTGTTGTGAAAGTTTTGACTGCTAAACGGACAGCAGCTCAATACATAATCTTGCAGATAATATGATTTGACGTATGGATACATAAGATTAGATTTGGTAGATTCTGATAGTTGTCAATTACCTACAGTCCTTTGGTAGATGGGGTATTAACATAGTGTAGTTTCCTATATCTTTAAGCAAGCGCCTGATGAGAACGCAGCCCAGCTTACATATGTGTAATGCTTGTGATGTTAGTACATTTTTTGCACTGGTAATCACTCGTTTCTCGTACAAATTCTTAAATAGTACTGATAAACAAAGCAAGTATGGAAGAAATTAGACTGTTTGTAAACAAGCGTGTCATAACTTGTCTAAACCTGATAAATTGTCTCACTTATAGGGGTTATTGAGCTACCAAGTCCCAATTATAGAGGTAAACATCGAAAAAATCTATGAAATCTAATCTCAGTTAACAAGGTCTGAAAATTCCCAGTAACAGAGGTATTTTAATGCAAAAGTGGCGGGACCTCATTGTAATTATCAATAACAGAGGTTTCTCACATATCCAGGCCCCAGTTAAACAGGTTTCACTGTATAACAATATAATTTAAAATTACAAGTAGCGCCTTACATGACGCAACCCCATTGACAGTGATTTTATGTGGGGGGTGAGGGGGGGTCACTATATTAATAACAAACAACCCCTTAGGCCTAGGCAACTCAGCTGCCAGAAGTGTGATACGATCAGCCTCATACCATGAGCTTGTAATGCGTAATGGACATACCATCGAAGAGAATAA
>CABFVX010001858.1:71938-95436 GCA_902151425.1 Timema shepardi | reverse complement strand
AAAAAAAAAAAAAAAAAAAAAAACTCATGATAATTTCAACACATAATATCCAACAAATAAACTTCAGATATAACAAGGCAAGTAACATAACAATTAACGTAGCAATTGTTTAGCTCTGGGGCCAGTAATTTGCCCTCTAATAAAGGAAAACGAACAAAATCTCATATTATACCAGAAAACATATTTGACTGGTTTTAATGTACTCGAATGAACAGGGTGCAAACTTCAAACATCTGTCCTTTGTATCACTGTCAAGACCAGAGTCTGCGGTCCCAATTTCTGACTGTCCTAAAACTGTACCGGTAGTTTCTAGATAGGGCAGTGGTTTTCAACTGGCTGCCTTTTATTTTGCGCTCTTCAAAGTTTCTTGAAAGAGTACTGCAGAAAAATTAAGGTTTTCAGCTTAGAAACAAAGTTTTTACTTGATTGTAAAAAATCCATGAAAGCTCATACTGATGACCATGTGTAATTTATTCCTTACATTCGCTGTATTAGATTGATGCGTCAATGATAGTATATTTTAGATGGAAAATTCGTTTGGTAAGTAGTTAAACTAGTTTAACTCACCAATTATAATTTAATTCACTATTAAATACCTGTTCTCGTTTTTGCATAACTTAACAGAAATGATCCTATTATGACGCGGCCCATCACGAGACTCTTGGATTAGATTGTTGCCTGGTCTAGGGAGTCTGTCTCACAATATATTGCATTTCTGGTCATGGGTAGAATGTAGCTCAAACCCCAGCTAGAAAGAGTGAGCGTGATTTTCCACGTTTAATTTATGGCTGTGGTTTTCCTATACCATTTCCACCGATAATGGAAATGCATTTATTCTAATACAATCCATTATAAAAAGACAAAAAGACCCTAAAAATTAATTTGCATATTACTACCCGTCCGAACTATATACGTTTAATTAATTAACATTAATTGAGTAAATTTGTATGCTTAGGAAATGTACCCGCATTTACGTGGAGGGAGTGTTAGAGATTATTTATTAAATTCCTCTCTCCGTAAAAACAGCTGGTATTTGAACAAAAATTTCCTTATTCAACAAAAAATCCAACTGTTTTATTTTAAGATTCTGCCCGCGTGTCCACTGAAGCGGGTAAATCGTTACCTGAGCAATGAAATGCGTTACAGGTATTCAGAAATCCCGCGTTAGTTGAGAATTGTTTTGTTATTTTAAAACACGGCTCGCGCCAAAATAGCCGAAAATGTGTCTATACTGGGATTAAGATCTTACGTTCTAAGATTAAACATAGGCTTTTGATTATTTTATCATCGCGTCATACTACCCGTTCGGGTTAAAGGCCTATGCTTATGTACTAATTACGATGGTGGTTTTAGAGATTAGAAAATATATATTTAGATGAAGTGTACCTACATTTGCGTGGAGGAGTGGTGGAAAATTATTTTTGAAAACTCCCCCTCAGTACACGTGACCAAGATTCTAACCTTGATCTATCCATCATCGGCAGTCTAGTCTATTGATAGAGAAGCGCCTTAGACCATGCGGCCACCGAAGTGGGTTTTAAGGTAAAGCTAGCTATTATTTTAAGCGTATAACCCGAACGGGTAGAAAGACGCGGTGCTAAATATTATTATTAGCTATTATTTTAGTTGTTATTTAGCTGTGGTGCTTTGTTTATAATATTATTCCTAGCGATTTTGAAGCTTAAGAGCTCCCACTACCAATAAGAAGTAAAGCATGATTTTGGTAGGAAGAACAGTAGAAGCTAGTTACTTAGTTACTAAAACAATGTTAATATATTCATAGATAAAAACACATTATCTTAAGCTGTCACTTTTAAAATATATTATCATCACCAATACCACAACACAAATAAAATAGAGGAATGTTAGATATATTGGCCACAAGATTTTCTCTGCTGTTCTTCCAACCAAAACCAGGTTATACATACAACGGTAAAAGGATATTTTCCGGTGAGAAAGCAGCATCCTTAATTACTGTGGTGTTAATGGTGTGTTCTATAAATATATGCTATAAAGTATAATACGTTACATCTCCAAAGTAGAAAGTCCTTGATGTTGGTACCTTGTATCAGAAACATGCAATCCTAATATTGTAATATTGGCTAGTGGTGTGACTTTGCTAAATCCTAGGTCGACACTTGACGGCGTAAGGACGCAATGAGGCAAGCAGGGCGCGGCGGTTTTCAAACAGCGTCACAGGAAAGAGGGGTAGAAAAGGGGTAGTTGGCCTCGTGCTCCCATCTGACGGCTGTTGAGTGCACCAAGCAAAGCAAGCTCTTTGTCACGCCTACGTGCCCACATTCACGGGGATTGTTTAATATTCACAGCGGGGCTAATAAGGACGACATTCTCAGCTAACAGAGCCGGGATTCTCAGCCTTATGGGGAGGTTTTTGGCAAGTTGTACACTTTGGAGAGACACAATATCGTCTTTCTGCACGGCTGACTTTCCCCAGTTTTAAACCAAAGTTTGCGAACAACACTGTGAAGGGATGAAGCCCAGGAGGGTTGGTTTAGGAGTGAAGGAGGGGGAGTGCTATTGTTGGATCAGCCAGCAACGGAGAAAATGTTTCCATGGAAAACAAATAGAATTATACATATATTCAACAGACAAGGATACTGCTGCAGTAAGCCAGAGACGACGAATATGAAACTTATTATTTTACCATTTTATGTATAACTGAATATGTTAACGGTATTATAATATATCAAAAACATTATTTATATTATTATTAATTTGTGGTGTAAAACGTTCACGTTATGTACCTACTGATTATATCAGCTTACGACTTACAAACTAACTTTATTCTAGAACAGAAAAAATACCCTCTTCCCACACGAGGAAGTTTAAATTTCAGTAAAGCTAATATTTCTGATTGGGCTGGGAATCTATCTCAGGACCCTTAGCTTAGTGGAACGACACACTACCAAAAGAGTGATAGTAGGGTGGTTTTAATGCTTCATAACTATACAATAGTAACAACAATATATGTTTAAGACTATTGTCAGTCCATGGCCTTTGTGTAGGGCATAGCCGCATCGATGACCACGCAGTCTAAGGCATCACGCTACAAATCACTGGATAGTCAGTGATGGAGTCCAAGCTTGTATCTCGGCTGGGTGCACAGAGGGTGGTCTTCAAAAACCCTCTAACACTAATGCGGATGCATTTCTTTTAACCCACTTTCCCAATCCCTGTCCCCTATAGTAATTAATTTATAAAATTGGTGTTTAATTTACTAATAAAATAAATTATACGGTGCCCGCAAGGACTTTCTCTCTCATATATCTAAAATTAGAGATATTTAATTAAAACTCGTAAGAGTTGTAAAACGGAATAATAGACAGGGTTGCAGATAAAGTGAGAAAATAGGAACATCTCTGTCCACCAGAGAACATAACGATAAATTCTCGATATCAAAGACCTCAATTATATATAGATTCTTATAGCTCAGAAACGGTTGGTTTTATGAAAATACAAATGATATAATATTTTAGTTTGAACAGAACTACAATTATGATCAATTATTTCATATCTCAAATAGTTGTGGAGATATGAACCAAATCTGCCATTTTGTTTTAATGTCAAATAGTGTCTAGATAAGAGATTTAATCGTTATAGCAGATCTCGATATAATCGATTTGATTCTGTTTTTTCTTTAATAAACTACCTTTAATTTTAGGGTTAATAGCCAATTCCATAAAACCCTTGGTGGATCCTTAAGAAAACCCAAGATTTACTCCGATGGATAAACTGGTTTACGGTCTAGACCAAGATACAAAGAGGAGGCATCACCAAGACAGCTTTTTATGTTTCAGAGGATCATGAAACGGCCACATTTATCAATTTTGTGGAGGGAGAGTGAAAAACAATTTAGGAAAAACCACCATCAGTACACCTGACCGAGATTCGAACCTCGATCTCCCCTCCTAGTCTACTGCGAAAGTAGCACCTTAGACCTCTCGGCCACTGAAACGGACTTTACATCAATTAAAATGTGTGAATGGATATTATAAGAACCGTTGTAGAGGAAAGATTAAAAATAAAAAACTAATGAATGAGGATGATCGCACTATTGACGTTCTTTATAACAAAGTTTGGCTAAGAGCAGGGGTTAGCAACTGGTCCATCTAGCACCAAGGTTCACTCGATCTCGTAAGAAAACTAGTCATCAAGAGCATCACATGCCCATCAACTCTGTGATACAGTCGGCTGGAAATCGTGAATTTACACCAGCACTATTGAACGTGAATCATCTCTGATTAGACATTAATGGAGATAAAGAGTTATTAGAAGTTCCTAATACGGAACAATGTTGAAATATCAAATGCAATTTGGATGGAAAAAACTGCGTTGAAAAGGCTGTTTTTGACCATTTTATAATGGCTTCACAGCCAATCTTTGTGAACAGATCTTCATTCTCTCATAATAAAGACATACTGTAGCTATTAACAATATACTTTGTTGGTTGTTCCCCCATCGTCACTCCAGAAAATGTCGAGTAATCATTCAAATACGAATGTACTACACACATTTCTGGCATATCGTAGGTTTTTTCTTTTATCTTAACTACCATAATACCTCGCGCGAGCTGGGAGATGATTTAGGCCGGCTATGATGCACGTTCTTAAAAGTAGATCTTTTGAGTCCTTAAACTAGAAAACATATCAAGCACTGTCAAATAATGTTGGAGTGTGACCAAAATAGCCTTGACCTGTTGTAAGCGGAAATGTCGTAAGACATTTAAATAGTTTTTTTTATAAAGGTGTGGAAATAAGTATCTTAAAAAATATTAAAACTCTAGGAATAAAATATAAGATGTATTGTCATAGTAAAAAGCTAAATTATAGTGAAGAAACTACGGGCGATCGCAGGACAGTTTGTAAGTTTAATAAGTCGATTGGTGCGTAAATGTTCGCAAACCCCGGAATCTAGAATGGTCAAGTTATGGAGCCCCGTAGAGCTGAGAGACCACAAGATGATTTCATTGTTTTGAGAACCGTTTACAAAAGATTTATCTGTCGCTAACCATTGATTATTTTTTCTTTTCAAGAAAAACCTTTGTATATTTTAATTGTTTAACTAAACGTGTACTTTTTGAAATGACTGATTATATCAGCACACGACTTACAAAATAGCTTAATTATAGAACCTACACAAAAGTTGGTCCTCTAGTCACCGTGAAAAAGGAATCTTAGATTTTAATAAAACATGAGTATTTATATCATGCTGGGAATCTAACCCAGCACCTTTTTTCTCAACAGGCAAATGCGCTACCAGTTGAAATAATGTATCAGATGTTTGGGTTAGTCAAAAATATGGTTTTCTAAACAATTGATCAAAATAAAATTCAAATTTAACACGACAGTACAACCTTTAACATGTAATAGCAAGTAATTAAATATAATCCTGAAGCACGTCTTTTACAGTCACTATTTTGAGTTTATTTATAGTTAACGGTAGAAACGTACGTTTTTACGGCCGACATGATCAATCATCGATCCTCATCCAGTTCTCATGATGGAGAGATAACAATATTATGGCGAATAAGCCTTGAGATGAAAAAGAATGTCGTGCATTGATCTGGAGCTGTGGTCGAGTTACTCAAGTTGTCCGCCACGGTTTATTGGCGCTAGTGGCGGGAACTGGTGGGGTGGAGTCAGTCTTCCGTGCCATTGATTTTGGGTCGGCGTGGCTACACTAGGTGGTGTAGAGGATGGGAAGGCTCTGTTACATTAGGTGATTTGGAGCATGGGAAGGCTCTGTTACACTAGATGGTGTGGAGGATTGAAAGGTTCTGTTACACTAGTTGGTGTGGAGGATTGAAAGGCTTTGTTACACTAGTTGGTGTGGAGGATTGAAAGGTTCTGTTACACTAGGTGGTGTGGAGGATTGAAAGGCTTTGTTACACTAGTTGGTGTGGAGGATTGAAAGGCTTTGTTACACTAGTTGGTGTGGAGGATTGAAAGGCTTTGTTACACTAGGTGGTGTGGAGGATGGGAAGGCTCTGTCACACTAGTTGGTGTGGAGGATTGAAAGGTTCTGTTACACTAGGTGGTGTGGAGGATTGAAAGGTTTTGTTACACTAGTTGGTGTGGAGGATTGAAAGGCTTTGTTACACTTGTTGGTGTGGAGGATGGGAAGGCTCTGTTACACTAGATGTGTGTGGAGGATTGAAAGGTTCTGTTACACTAGGTGGTGTGGAGGATTGAAAGGTTCTGTTACACTAGGTGGTGTGGAGGATTGAAAGGCTCGGTTACACTAGGTGGTGTGGAGGATTGAAAGGCTCGGTTACACTAGGTGATGTGGATGATGGGAAGGCTCTGTTACACTAGGTGATTTGGAGGATGGGAAGGCTCTGTTACACTAGTTGGTGTGGAGGATTGAAAGGTTCTGTTACACTAGGTGGTGTGGAGGATTGAAAGGCTCTGTAACACTTCGTGGTGTGGAGGATTGAAAGGCTCTGTTACACTAGGTGGCGTGGAGGATGGGAAGGCTCTGTCTCACTATATGGCCTATCTAAATTTATCAGATAGTTCTCCTATTATATATTTTAGTTACGGTATTAGCTTCATTTAAATGTGACTCTTCTTTTGATATGAATTTGTACATTTCCTAATATTGGCATGATAAAGACCTCCCAATTCGAAGGTGGCTGCGTTATCTGATGTCTTATGATAGTTTTATTTCTTAATTTAAGCTGATAATTTCCACATGTCCATCACAGACTCAGCCTCAAAATATGGTTGAAGTTTGACCCTGGCCACGAGACTACTCCTGGATAGCTCAGTGGTTAGAAAATTGGCATACTAAGCCCAAGGCTCCGGTTTTTATTCCTGTGTCCAGATGTCATTTTTCAATTCAATTAGATGTGCTATATGAATTAGTCCTTAATTGATTAATTAATAAAATCTCCTTATACTAAAGGTGGTGTTCACATACAGAAACATTAGGAGATATTAAATTACTTCCAACGGATAATACAGGTGTATATTTTCATTATTGTTATGCTTTGCCTTTTTACAATACAATATAAGTCTCCGATATCCATTTAAATCCACTTGCAGTATTAAAATAAAATAAAAAATTGTTAGATATTGTACGCTATCTATTCCCTATTTATTATTGTTTGTGTAATTTCTCAAAATAGTTTCATATAAAAAAAATAAGAATATAACAAAGAGTTTCCTCAAAAAAATATGAACTTGCCTTATTTTAACAAAATTAAAAAGATATATTTTATTAATTTTACTAGTGATTCATGCCATTCTCAAAATAAATAAGACTTAAATGAATAATATCAAATTTATAAAAAAAAATCTATCAAAAGGGCGTATACAAATTTGTCAACATTGAGAAAGATGATTGGCTTAAACAGATTATGAACCAATACATATCTTACAAAAATACATATTTTTTTTAATACATTACATTTTTGTCGTTCATTAGCTATAGAAAAATAGTTTATTTATTCGTTGGATAGCTATACTAATATAAGAACTTACATTAAAAAAATATTGCCAAACTGTATTTTTTTAAATGACTCATTTGAATTCAAAACATGAAAATGGTATGCGTGATAGTCTAAACAAACATGGCCCATTTATATATAGAAAATACATTTTACGTATTTTTATTGAATCTGGTATTCACATAGTTATTCTAGCATAATCAAACATGATCGTCAATGTGAATATTAAGGATTTCTCAATAATTATTATTTAAAGATAATGAAACAACGCGAAAATAAAAACTAAGATTATATTTATATAAATACAAGATAACGCAGGAAAACAACCCAAATAACAAGGTATAAGGACATACTATTTTCTTATGAGTTCATTTGTTGAGTTTAATATTATTTGATGACAAGTAATAACACTATTTAACTAATTAAGTAGACTTAATTCTAAGAAGTGTAAAAGTACCCCGAACAAATTGTATTATTCGGTGAAGACACATCTTTAGTCTCTATAAGTTCCACATCCTTTTAGTACTAAGGTCCTTTGAAATGGGAATCACGTCTACAAAGTCCGTATCCGCACTCACGTGACCATGCCAACCAACGAGAAAGTTGGAAACAACATCCAATTAAACTCTTCGAAAGGAAACTTTTTAGGGCTAGGTGCAAGCAAACATCATCTGTGTAGCAGACGATATCCCAGTGTAACAATTTATTTATATAACCCCACCTCTTACTACCCGTTCGCGTTATACGCTTAAGATCTAATTACGCTAATGGGTTAGGAATTGGGGAGGTTGAATAAATAGGAAGGGAACCAACATTTGCGTGGAGGGAAAGTGAAAAACAATTTAGGAAAATCACCCCCAGTTCACCCGACTGAGATTCAAAACTCTATCTCCCCGTCCTCAGCAGTCTAGCTTAACATGAAACTAGCACGTTAGTCAACTATGTCACCGATGCAGGTCAGTGTAACAAATATTAACACAAGTAACTACATAATATATTTTGATACAACGTCCGGGATAGGCTACATTTGTAAGGTAGGTTAAGTGCGGTCACCAAAATATATTTAAAACATGAGCTAGTCAGTGTAATTGCTATGATAATTCTATTGGTGCTTTCATTTCGATGCGTGCGCTCGCTTGCATTTGAGTCAACTTATACAGAGTGATAAGGACTAAGGAATTAAAGATAAGGTATATGTAGACAGTACACTCTGATAATGTAGAGTCAATCTCTTAGGCCCCCCATACACGTACGGTTTTGCCTTCAGGATGAACTGACAGGCCGGACAAACAGTCCTACCTGTCCCAGGTCCCCACCACACACGCACAGTACTTTTAGGACTGTCAGGTTATTATCTCCAGTCCACCTTACAATCTGATTGAGTGTAGATGTTTACAAGTTTTTAGTGGGGTAAATGTCCTCAGTTGATGAATTGCTCAAATATGCAGCGATTGCGCGCGTCTTCAAGAATAAAGTCTGAGGATTAACGGTCTTTATAGCAGTTGAGCATATGCTTTCTCCAAATCGTGATGATGATACTATTTACTTTTTATTTTACACGACGAAGGGGGATTTCTGAACTCCTCGATAAATTAAGATACAAATTTTTTTCGACCAAATAGCCGAGGCGTAGTATAGGATCAAACACGACACAAACACGATATATAATCGAGCACGTGTAGCGTGGAAATTGAACTGAATGAAGACTTAGCCTGCCTGTTGGCCACGTGTCCCCCACACACGTCAGTTCCATCTGACAGGCCCCGCGGTCTGCAGGTAGAACTGTCGGAATTCCAACAGTCCAAACGAGTGGCCGGCCTGCCGGCCCCCTCACACACGTCAGTTAGACCTTTCAGACTTCAACCGTTCAGGCCGAAGGGAAGGCGAAACTGTATGTGTATGGGGGACTTTACGGAGCTCCACGCACCTAATGCATACGGAGTCTGTAGATGGGGCCTAACCCTACAACTGTGTACTCATCACTGCAAAAGATGAAGGACCACTTTCATCAAAAATAAAACTTTCCACATGGCCAGGGAACCATACCTGGGCCCCCTAGCTCGATGGATAATAAGTGCTTCTGTGCGACTGATTAACCTAGTTTAGGTACCCGACTACACTCAAACCAGAAACCCCATGCAAGTTCGAGTTTATGTATTCTTCAATAGACAACGTGATGGCGACCAGTCAAACTGTTTTCACACTAATCCTTTTCTAACTTTTTAAATATTTAAAAATAAAATTGTAAAAGGGTTTCACTGGCCTCAATTATATCGTTTTCTAATAATATTTACATTTTATTGCGCTAAGATACAATACTAGCTCAAGCTGTAATATGGTGGATATTTGTATAAAAACTTTTTGAAAATACAATTATAGCCTATGTCCTACGACTAACATTGATAAATATTTTCTTGATTATTTTATTGTTATAATCATTATCAACATTATCATTTCATATTGTCTATGAAAAGTGACAGTGGCGGTCCAGATGGCCTGACGTTGGTGGCTTCATGGTTTAGCGTATCACTTTAGTCTTGGACTGTATTTACGGTAACCGGGAGAACGAGGCTAAAGTCCCATTTTGCCGTAATACGGAAGCGTTTTCCTAAGTTATTTTAGCATTCTCCCTCTATGCAGATGCGGAGTTATTTCGTTTAAAATTCTACCTATCTCATCCCTATTCTATTAACTCAATTAATGTATGATTCAAACCAAACGAGTACTAAAATGGGGTGAAAAAAACGTTCAAAGGTGTCGAAAGATTTTTATTTTTTCTAAATCGAACCAAGCCACGTGTTATCCGTAAAGATAGACGTGCTTCTAAGGGCGTGAGGAAACCTAAACCCAGAATACTCGACTGTGATGAGTGAACTAACAACCAATATCTCTGTTTGCCTTCATCTCTGTCCTCTATTGAGCGATAATAGTGTTGCTGCTAAGTATTATCTGTCTCGTATCCATCCGACACGAGTGTCCACGTCATCAGCTGACACGAGGAAGTAGCACCATCGTAACCCTCCCTCCCCCCCTCTTATTACTAGGTGAGGGAGAGGGTGTGATAAGTCTGTCATAACCATATCTGATAGAGACAGTATTCGTTGGAAAATACCCACAAGAGGAAAACTAGGAATAACATTTTATTAACTTTAAACCAAAATGAAACTGAGCAAGATATATTAAATATCACTTAACAAATGTCTTCTTTTAGAGGTTGACCTCGGAAAACTTGGGGAAAAGTGCTCGCCTCAGGACCCGATGCTCGTAGGTTCAAACCCAGTAGGAGTTGATGGATTGTTCTTGGGCGATAAAATTCTGTAGCACAACTTCCTTCGGAGGGAAAGTAAAGCCATCAGGCCTAGGTCGATTGTGACATGTAAAATAACCATTAAAATTATGTTAATATACCTTTCATGGCAAAACTGGTTGGTCCTTTCGATCTCGCTCATAGAAATTCTCGTGTACTTAAATAATTAGTTGGTTAAGAAAGTGTACGTAAAATACCTCAAATGGCCTAAATGAAATAAACTAATTTAGAGACTGGTTAATTTAGGTAAAGTTTCCTCAGGTTTCAATCTTTTGACCTGAAATTAAGAACACACCCTCTAATAGATACATAGTTTAAGTCGTCAATTTCACAATAGATTGTATTGCTGATGACAAAGATGTTGAGTTTCGCTGGGAAATGTTTTCCATGTATGATTTACATCCGGCCATACTCAAACCCCGACCTCCACACCACCAGTAGTCTGGACTTTACGAGACTAATATTTGATCCACGTATCCAGTGAACTGCGTATTTGTTAATACTATAAACTAGAAATGAACTGCACCATACTTTAGTTTACCTACAAAGGAGTTTTTATCTAAACCAGGGGTTATCAACTGGTAACCCATGATGCCTTTTTTTTTTTGCGCCCCTCAAAGTTTCTTGGAAGAGTAATCAACTGTAGTTAAATAATTGAGGTTTTCAGCCAAGAAACGGAAAGTTTTGATTCGCGTGGGAAAAATCAATGAAAGCTCACACTGATGGTCATGTTTAATTTCTCTCTTAGGCCTACAGCCACTGTATCATATTGATACATCAATGATAGTTTGGTTTAGACGGAAAATTCGTTTAGTATATAGTTAAATTTGTTTAAATTACCACTTATAATTTCATTCAAAATTATTAAATACCAGTTCTCGTTTTGGCGTACCTCGAAAGAAATGATCTGATTATGAGGCTCGTGGATGAGATTGTAGCGCTGGGGAATTTTTAAGTTGGATACCCTCGATGTAAGCGAATTTAACAAACCAATGATATCCATGTATAAAGTGTAGAGTGGATATTATTCCAGCAACATTTTGATTCAAGAAGAAAACTAAAGTGGTTTTAATGTAGGAGGTGTGTTTATAGGTAGGTATGTTTGCAATATATGTACCAAAAAGCGTTTTTAGTCATTATAAATAAAATATTGCTTTATTAGAAACCTTAAGTTTAATTTTCTCAACAGTTCTTAATCTTTTTCAGCGGTATCATGACATTTGACCAGGGTTCTTTAAATGAATAGAAAACACAACGATGTCCAGGACGGATATTCAAGAAATTTTAAGGTTACTGTGTGTATATATATATATATATATATATACACAATTTTTATTTGAGGAATTTGACGTGCACTTTCTGAACAAACTGACTATAATATATCAACATACAATTTCCAGGCCTCCACCGTGGTTCGGATTCCACGTTAAACTGTTAGGTCCTCCATTTCATCTCACAATCACCCTACCATCACACATTAGCGTAAGTGCGTACAACCCGAACGGGTAGTAAGACGAGGTGCTAATAATAATAATAATAATAATAATAATAATAACATACAATTTAAAAATTAATTTAAATTTAGATCAGACACAACATCAAGTACTTGGCCTTAATTAATATTTGTGACGGTGGAAACCCACATTTTACGGGGGGGAAATGTGTTAGCAGGGATTTCTTGTAGTCTGCCTCTTGAACTACAAGTTGTTTTTACAGTCAGTCAATACCATGAGCAGAACTAGTATCTAAGTGTTTTTTATAGCTAGATTTCAGGATGTTATAGACGCTTAAAAATGGAAAATATCCCCTCTAAATGTATTAGGGTTATTTTATTTTTGCCCCAAGCCACTCATTTCACTGGTGATAATTTTTGGCCATGACGGTAATCGAAACCAGGACCTTTATCTCAGCAGCGAGATATGCTACCAACTGAGAAAAAGTGTCGGGACTTTTACTTAACTAAAATAAACTTTTCTACCAAAACAATACCTGATAAATTTGATCCAAAAATGTTTTTGTAATAAAAAGTGAAAATATGGACCTTGAATCTTGTCCCGTTCCTGCCTCAATGTTATCGTTCTCAAGCTAGATATTCATCCCGACAGTGATATCGTGGCTGCCACGAGGCTCAAAAGGATGACCTACGACGTCCGACTCTTTGTGTGACAATCAATTGGAAATAGCGGCATTTGTCCGGTGGCGTATCTCGGTGCGAGGGAGGGTGAAGATAATTAAGTCTGGACAAAGCTGGTCGGCCCGAGGAGAATCATAGCTCCACAACACTCCCAGGCTGGCCTCAATAGATTGCAATGTGTCCCCGGAGGGAGGGGGAGGGATCCAATTAAAATAATGCGCCAACAAGTGTCGCTGCTGTGTGTTGCCAACAGAAACACACATCAACCCCTATCCCCTTCTCTCTCTGGCTACTCCCCCCAAACCCCCTAACCCTACCAACGATACTCTCTTTCCAATGTAGCGCTCAAAACAGGGTGAGCCACAATACAACATGGCAGCTTGTCTCACCCTACTTACATCATATTGTGTCCAACTGGTTTTTCAATACTCACCCTGGTGAACTCGGGGACTCGTGTATAGTATGGGCTAGACGACGGGAATGTTGGGTTTCAAATACCGGATGGATTTAATGATATTTTTCCCTAAATGATATTTCACTTCTACACGCAAATGCAGGTACATTTTATAGACTCTACTTCAATCCTCCGTGTGGTTGAATATGGATAGCTCGGAGGCGTAGTAAGGCGCAGGACGAATGAAAAACTACCTCAATAAAATTATTGTAAGATGTTGTTCTACTACCCACACTCAACACTTTTAAATTATTAATATTTATTAGTATTCATAAAAAGAACCATTATATAAGTATCAATCCATCCCTCCTTTTTTTTAAAATGAGATAATCATAGTGAAAAGAAAAATGGTCTAACAATAATTCAACCTATTGATAAATGGGTGTTTTTGTAATATAAATTTATCGTCCAATCCTTATCTAAATAAAATACTTAAATACACACTTATGTACAATAATTGAAATAGGCACGTTTTATTATTCAATTAACTTACTTTGTTCGCTTGCAATTAAATCATAAATTGTTTATAAGTAGGATTTTCAATTATCTGTTTTAATTTTAAACCATTAAATTAAACACTTTGTTTTAGCTTAAAAACTATAAGTGAACAAATTTTTTGGTGAAAAGAACCTTTCTAACCATTCTATTAATTATTATATTCCTACGTGATTCGTTTACTTTCTGACAATGCTAGGTGATGTTTTTATTCTGTAATACTGAAAATATTGTCACTGTCTTTCTCTCTCTCTCTCTCTCAGCAAGCTCTAAATTATCACGTGTAATTAGTTCACCACTTCACTCCGAGTTTGGTTTGAGCCGAGCGAGTGACTACTTGTTCTGACAGCTAAACTTTGGCCAAACATTTATTAGGGAAGAAAAAAAACAGAGGTAGAAACTTCGAGAAGAAAAAGAATATTCCATACGTAGCTGTATGTTTCTAGTACCCGGAGGCAGTTAGTATGTATAAAAACTGTAAGATAGTACATATAAGTTTTCACTAGGGTTGAGCTTGTGTTCTGTTAAGTACGTGTGTTACGTGTGTAGTCCACAGCATCAGAAAAAGGTACAATACTGTACCAGTGTATTACAATCATGTTCGACGCACTCGGTTGGTTGTAGTCTACTGGTAAAACGCAATTGTGAATTGTGTTACCAGGAAATGCAATTTGGATTTTGGAATCCCCCATACAAATAAGTGACATCTATGAAAACTAATTACTACTGTACAAAATATTTAGGTGAACCGTGGATTAATTTAAAGGGAAAATAAATGGCAGGGAACTCCACAAGGACTTTCTGGCTCTATTGTTTGAAAATGGACATATTTACTTAAAACTTGTAATATGTGAAACGAAATAATATACACTATTAAACACAAGCATAAATTGAAATATATTTATGTAAAACTTTTTTTAGTCCCGATTTTAAATTTTATAATCTTGTTTTTAAAGAACCAATGTCCTTATTTGTATATTTGGACCGATAAAAAGATCAATGTTGAGTTCACAAGGGTCAACACTTCGTATTAAAATTTCAACTTCCGGTTAAAATTTTTGACATTTTATTAGGTGTTGCAAATATTCATGCCATCGTATTGCTATTAAACTGCTCATTTATAAATTTTGACCAATAAATATGTAAATATTTACTATTGAGTCTAAAATGGATATAGATCATTTTTGTACAAACATTTGTCCTAGGAGGTTGAAGGAAAAACCACATAAAGGTTTAGAGAGACTTAGGGCATACTTATATTTAATTACTCTATGGCAATGGAGAATTATAACGTTAAAACTTAAGTAGTATCTTTTTACAACTAAATAATAATAATAATATTTAGCACCGCACCTTACTACCCGTTCGGGTTATACGCCTTAAGTACTAATTACTCTAATGGATTAGGAATTGGGAAGGTTAAATTAGAGGAAGTGAACCCGCATTTGCGTGGAGGGAGGGTGGAAAACCATTTAGGAAAAACCACCCCTAGTTCACCCGACCGAGATTCGAACCTCGATCTCCCCGTCCTCAGCAGTCGCGCTCAACACGACAAGCGCGTTAGCCAACTACGCAGCCGAGGCGGGTTTTTACAACTAAAGTTCACAAAATTGTATTAATATATTTGCGAATATCTCAGAAATTGTTGGATCTAAAAAATATAATTCATATAAAAGTTTTTTATTTTTAATAGTACCAAAATTTTTCAATAATAAGTTTTTTAGTATCACAAATAGTTGCGGAGATACTAAAGTTTCTGCTTCTGTAAAGTACCCTAAAATTAATTTTTATGGTAAAATGAAAATATCCAGTTTATTTATAATCTTAATCAACACCAAGATACAAATTTTAATCAAAATCGTTAAAGTCAATTTTGAGAAAATCGATTTTTTTAAATCTTTTCGCTCTTTCTTAAATTAATCTTAATTTTAAGTTAAAACAGACACACAAATAGACGTCATTGAAAATATCACTTTTTAGGGTTTTGGGGGTCTTGAGACGTCTTACATCCATCAACATTTCAGGTTAGATTTTCTTTTGCGGTCGCAATACTTTTACCTTTTGTGTTCGAAAAGTTAAATATATATATATATTTACATATAGCTTGAAAGTGATTGGTTTTATAAAAAAAATACTTCTTATAAAATATTTGTATTATAAAAATACCTACATATTTGTAGCTATATGTAATTTAAAATCTCAAATGGTTTAGGAAATATTATAAAAAATATATAATTTTAGCATCATACAGGAGCCCTTAAAGTTATTTTGCTGAAATATTGAGATAAGTTATTTTGTTTGGAATATTTATAAATGTTTAGAAATGAAGTTTAATCAAAATTGTTAGAGCCGATTTTGAGAAAATCGATTTTTCTCTCTTTTTGCCCTTCAGTAAACTACCCTCAATTTTAGGGTTAGATATCCAATTCCAAAACAACTTCGGGGAAACCCTATGCAAAAACCCTAGATACCAAGTTTTAGCCCGATTGGTAACATAGTTTAGGTTCTAGGTAGATGTACAGACAGACAGACGGAAAGTCAAAAACAACTTTTTTGGATTCGGGGGGTCATGGAACGTTAGGATTCATCAAAATCTTGAGTTCAATTATTTTGACGATCACTATACTTTCTCTACCTGTAGGATAGCGAGAAAGTAAAAAGTGGCTTTAAAATTATGGACGTCGAAGGTTTTACAACTTGTAAATAAGTGATCTAGCTAGATATATATTTAAGAGTTTTGTTATAATACGTGTTTCAACTATTATATGCACTTTAATGTTGTAAAACTAATTATTTTTTGCGTATAGTCCGAACGTGTAGTAAGACGTGGTGCTAAAAAAAATCTTTCTCAATTATTCGATTGCGGTTTTAGCTCTTCTATATAATATGTAAACGACTGATGGGACTTTCTTGTGCATATGTGTGGGTTGACAGATATTGATAAATTTGATAATTCTTGACCAAACTTGGGCAACCTTTCAAGAAACCTCGTGGTAAAAAAAAAGGCAGTGATTTTGAAACAAAATATAATAACATTCTCGAAATTTGAATGTATTATAAACAACTTAAATAGTTACATAAAATATATTAATCTATCTGCTTATTAGGGTGTAAATATGATTAAAAGTATGTATTAGACATATTTTAAAAGTATATTTGAAATGATAGGGGCCTGCTATTGTTATAAATTAATTACACTAAACAGACTTAAGCTGCATTTCTAAACCATCACAAGAATCAATTATTATTTATGTCTTTGGTATAATTCATTATTTTAGTTAGTTTTCGTTTGTGCCGAAAACATAATATATTTCCCATAAAGCTGATATTTAAAATAATAAATATATTTCTTTTTCTTTGATGAAAATATTAAATTTGCTTTTATTCAGTATCACAATAAATCTATAAATCTTGCACGTTCAATATAGCTCTAGAAGAAGCATATCAAGAATATTAAACAAAACGTTAATGTTAGTAAAAATATAAAATATAATATTATTTTAATTTCGGGTGTACATTTCTATTATAAAATGAACGTGGGTCTACAGTTCCTCAAAAAATCTTTTAAACAACCAAAAATAAAAAGCGTGTCGATTGTTTCGAGTCAGGGTGTGAAGTCGAGTGCGTTTCAATTGACCAGTGACATTTTGATGGGCCTACTTCCCACCAGCACCCCCTCCCCATTCTCACCCCTACTGGCTGCTGCAAAATTGTGATTAGATTGTTGCTGGTTCGCGCAGAAGAGGGGAGTAGGGGTAGAAAGAGAGGGGTTTAGCAACGAAGGGAGAGAAATTGGATTACCCGTGTTGAGCGTATTATATGATGATGATCGAGTACGCTTTAGAGGGTGAATATATGGCTAGTCACACAAGCAACGAGGAGGGGTGGAGGGGTAATGTGTATGCGCGGTAGATTGGGACACTAAAACGGAGAATGGGGGTGAGGGGAAGGAGGTTTTTTGAAAATGCCAACAGCACGATGAGGGGAAGGCGAAAGAGAAGTCTGTTATATTCTCCACCCTAAACATTTTTTTTTTCAAAATTGTATGGGTATAAAAATATCACGAGTAATGGAGTGGAGGGTAAAAAGTAGTTGAAGGGGGGTTGTAAAAGAAGGGGAGGCAGCGCCTATGGGAAGTGTCTTGGTCCATAAAAATGCAGCGTATGCGTGTTTTAATGCGATGTGCTGCCAGAGGGGGCAGTAATGCTGCACTTAGTCGTCTAATGACTTTATTTATTGCAGCACAAATCGAATTCTCTGCTACAGCTGTAAGTTAGGTATTTGTGCGCCACCCCGTTTAAAACTTGTTTCATATTTTTGTTTAAATAACATTTCAACACCACCAGACGTTGATGTTTAGATACAAATACGATTGTATAAACATTTGGAATATTTTTACTTCTTAATAGCAAGCTAGATTTTAAAATTAACTCAAGAATTGTTATTAAAATGTATTGTTTGACACTTTAATATCCATACTATTCTTAACACATTCAATATGTAAGCATTAATCATCCATATTATCACGTGTACAGCCTCGAAGAAAATTCTTTTTGATTTTAATTGCTATGTTATAGTGTGGCATTGTCATATTGCCATAGGGCTTACAGTTACAAAACTCTTAAAACTATATCCACATATTCTTTCGTCAATTCGTATGTTATTTTAATCAATTGTGTTAATACCAATAAAATATTTAAAATAAACGGCATTTTATCAAAATTAAGAACATAATTTTAGAGTTTCCAAACATACCTTCCTATCGTGGTTCATATATACATAGCACAGGATAATCTTATTTTAAATTACATATAATTCTTTATCTATGTATAGTAATTTATGTATATATTACCTTATTTGTAGATAGTAATAAGAAACATCTACCAGCAAGGGAGTCCAATTTTCTGATATTATGCAAGTACATGTTTATTTTCAAACAAGAGACTGCTAGCACCTCTTTTGTGAATAGGTTGCTTGTCTAACCCAATTCAGTGGCCGCATTGTCTAAGGCGTTACTCTCACAATAGACTGGCTGCCAATGACAAGGAGATCAGGGCTCAATCCTAGTTGGTTGCACTGAGGGATTTTTTTCCTACACTGTTTTCCACTTGGGATGCATGCAAATGCGGGTTCACTTTCTCTAAATTAAACCTTTCTCATCCCTTACACATTAGAGTAATTAGTACATAGGCGTGTAACCTGAACGGGTGGTAAGATGAGTTTTTTTAAAATAAAATTTGTTTAGTGTCTTGAAGTATATACTTCTCATCCTATAACCTAATAATAACTAAAATAAGCTTTAATAAACATGAATAAAAACATAAACCCATAACACTAAAATAAAAATAAATTTCGCTTCACGATCTCTGCAAGGCGTCTACTACTTCAAATGTCTCCTTCTAGCGCCTACCAGACTTTAGTTTATAGTCTTCATAGCATTAAACTAAAGCTGATTGCATTACTCAGTCGATCAGGGTGAGACAAGACCGCAGGGGCTGTACAGTACAACCCAGCCCTTTTGTGGCCTTGCGTCATAAGTTGCGACGTCAGTGATGGTCTCGTTTCACGAAGTAAAATACAGAGCACGTTAATTGCAGAGGAAGGACCTTTTGGAAAGAAATATTTTTTTTTTGCGGCCAAAATTGACGTGACTTGACGTATCAGACGTGAAAGTATATCCCAACCAGTATTTTTATTTGCTTAACTCGCTTGCTATTCTTATTTAACGAAAATGGGAATGTATTTACTCTCATTTATATATATTTCGCTCCTATTTCATCGCCTTGATTGAAAATGCTTATAGTCCGGATGGGTATTGAGAAATGGTTTGAAAAAATAATTACTAAGGCATTTGAAATATGGTTTACAAACTTACCTATGGGCCAGAAGAGGAGAAGGGTCAGTTTGACTCGTACTTGGAGCGACAGTTTAAATACTATCGATATCACTAAGTGGAACCAGGAAACGAAGCCAGGACCGAGGTGTGTCTACCAGTTCCGATACCACTTCATAATATTTTCCTCGGCAAGTGTCTCGGAACCTCCACTCCAGCTAATGTTCTACACTGACACAACACTCCGCTCGCTTCTTTTTTTTTTTACCGTTCAAAACATTCCGAGGAGGGGACACACACACACAAAAAAAAGGAGAATTTGTGACGCTGGCGATAAAGACGCGAAGAAAAGGAAATATTTTCTTCATTTTCTCTCCTCTTATTTTTCTTTTTGTCTTTTTCGCTCCCGTTCTTTTTTTCAATTTTTTTTTATCTCGGTGTGGTTCCGTTACTTGACCGCAGTGGCGCTGTCGTCTCGCCGGAAGTACCCTCGCTTAACGCGAACTTGGCACGCGGCTGCAAGTCGATACTTCATTGTTTGCTCGTGGAAGAAGTATCCCAACCTCGTCGCTTGGGGCGCCACCACCGAGAGAGAGGAGTGGAACAGTATTGCACACAACCCTCGCTCCCCTTTACTTTTTCTTCATTGGATTGTGTGTGTGCCTCTTTTCTTTCCATTATTGCGCGCCACTACAGAAGCAACGGAGCGTCTTTTACAGCGCCCATTCCACTGGCCTGCGTCCCGACGCTTCTACATCCCCTTACACCTGATTGCCATCAAACTGTTCTCGAGACTTCTCTTCTTTCTCTCTTCACTCGTGGGCCGTGGGCGGAAGGTTCATTTTAAAATTGGGGAAATAAATACGGAAACTTTCTGAAGTAGTTTATGTTAGTGTTTTAGGTAATGCTTGGTGGTCATTTAAAATATATAGAGTGGATTTTTTTAGGGGTGTGTGAGTAGGCATTTTCATTTCGAACCAAGTTTGAATCAAACCGAGTTTTTTTTCTTATTCGCGTAGAAGGTCTATAGAGAAATGTTTGTACAAAAAATATTTCAAGGTTAATTTCTATAATAAATCTATGGGTTTACCATAATTAAGTACACACATAATTTGATTAGAATGATTTTTTTTTTGCGAAAAAAATTATAATCACATAAATTCGAATTTTTTGATAAATCTAATATACTTGTACAGTGTTTATTTAACTATACAAAAGGAAATGTTGAGGGACTATATTTACTATGAATTTATATCTAAAATAAATAAAATTAATTTAACTTGGCATTTTCTGGTAAAAGATCAACATTTCTGAATAGTCAAATTTTTCAAGTTTTGTAAAAATCTTTTAGTTAAATTTTAGTAGCCTCTAAATCTAAACTTGAACTCGAATTTTCAAGCGCTCGCACAGTCCTAATTTTTTTTAGTCAATCTATCACTTACACAATTGGCTTTGCTGTATGTTGGTAATTTATTTTCCCTAGATTATTTTTATAAATTAACCTTCTGCACTTTATGGAGCTTGTTTATTATCAGACACATAACAAATTTAGAAATATATTTTTATTGATATACTTTGTTTAGTTATAAAGAAGCAAGCTTACCTGGATGGATTGCACTAGGGTGAAACTTTTATTATTATTATTATTATTATTATTATTATTATTATTAGCACCCCCCGTTCGGGTTATATGCACTTACGCTAATGTGCAATGGTAGGGTGATTGTGAGATGAAATGAAGGACCTACAGTTTAACATGGTATCCGAACCACGGTGGAGGCTTGGCCTTTCACACATTCACAAGTCGTGATTAATACACGTCTTTTCAGAGGTGAAGGAAGGGTTTGGTAATCGGATAAATCTGTGCCGGGATCAAGGGCTGAACCCCGGACCCCCAGCACAGAAGTTTGACACGTTACCCTTAAGACCCCCAGGTCACCCATGAAACTTATAAAATAGGGTAAAGGCTAAACGGGTGTACAACAAAACACTCATTAATCACGTGAGCACAAAGATGCTAAGAGGAAATTGATCTTAAATAATGTAGAGAGAGGATGAAAAACCACTGTGAAAATCGCAGGGAGGGGAATAACTGCGCATTCGACAGGGATTCGATATCCAACCTTCCTGTCAACGACGACCCAGCGCTGAGCGAGTCACCTTCAGACCGCTCTGCCTCCAGTGAGGTTTCCACTATTTGATACAGGTGAATAGATTTAGGATGACTATCAAAAATACCCGCCTCGGTGGCGTGGTTGGCTAACGCACTTGTCGTCATTAGCTCGACTGCTGAGGACGGGGAGATCGAGGTTCGAATCTCAGTCGGGTGAACTGGGGTGGTTTTTCCTAAATGGTTTTCCACTCTCCCTCCACGCAAATGCGGGTTCACTTCCTCTAATTCAACCTTCCCAATTCCTAATCCATTAGAGTAATTAGTACTTAAAGCGTATAACCCGAAAGGGTAGTAAGACGCGCTGCTAATTATTATTATTATTATTAAACTATCAAAAATGCGACAGAATTCACCAAAATACAGGACAGTTAACCACAATGTGTAAATTGAACATAAAAAAACTCTTCTCCAAAATCTAACCTTGACTTGACAAGAAACGTTCATTAGAATCTCCCGTGTTTGTCAAGATGGAGATGGACGGACTGCTTAGAATTGTACCATTCCTCCACGCCTCCATGCAGGACCTCAGTTAACCGTCTCAAATCACTTACATTTTCTGATTTCAAGCCTCCTTAAAAATAATAGTGTTGTCTAGTGTTCATTTTATGAACCACATTATTATATCATATCCTCACTTACGAACTAACTAAATTTTAGATGCCATCCCCAAACACTCATATTCATCAGTTCACCATGGTAAAAAGGGAGACCCCAATTTTACTTTCCTTTTTTGCATACTGGAACTCAAACCCGGAACTCTTAACTCAGATATGAGACTCACTATCCACTTAACTAAAGATATTAACAAGAAAAGATCATACATTTCAGAATAAATTAGGGTTATATGTAGAGTATGTCTAAAAATATAAGTGAGGTAGTATATATGATAAAATAAATTTCCCATAAAAATAATACAATTTTACAAGAGAAATAATTATGTGACATGTGTGACTGTTGCTTACAGATGAGAACCGCGACCTAAATGGTCACGCTGAAGACGACATTAAGAGACAGCGAACACAGTACAATGGTGACCAACTCTACTCGAATGTAAGTAGGATACAGCAAATATATTCATGCTATCACTAAATAATTAATTTAAATATGTATCATCTAAGTCATATAGGTTTTATAGTATACAAATAAGATATCGTCTTAATTTAAATATAAATAACGCCCAAGCTTTCAAGTTAATACTTTTTTGTAAATATAAACACACATTTTCTTGTTGACTTCATTCTAAATCATTACTTTCCTTAGTGGAAACTTGTATTAAAAATAAAATCTCATGAATTAATACAAATCTTTCTCCCCCACACACATGAATAAACATGAACCTTTCTCTCCCACACACATGAATAAACATAAACCTTTCACTCCCATGGACATAAATAAATATGAGCTCTTCACCCTCAAACACATGAATAAAATGAACCTTTAACACCTATGTACATGAATAAATATGAAACTTTCACACCCATGCACATAAATAAAATAAACCTTTAACACCTATGCACATGAATAAATACGAACCTTTCACCCCCATGCACATGAATAAGTACGAACCTTTCACCCCCATGCACATGAATAAATACGAAACTTTCACACCCATGCACATGAATAAATACGAA
>CABFVX010001858.1:54815-70067 GCA_902151425.1 Timema shepardi | reverse complement strand
TGGGAGGTTATGTTCGTGTTGACAGGGAAGGAGTGAGGTAGAGCTACCACGTGGTGGGAAGTTGGGAGGTTATGTTCGTGCTGGTGGGGAAGAGTGAGGTTGAGATAACACGGGGTGGGAAGTTGGGAAATTATGTTAAAAGCGCGTGAAGTGGCGTTGTCCTTGAGTTTTGAGAACCGGTTGTATTTCGCTCTCGTCCTCCTATTCTTTACTCTCTCGTGGCGGGGGAAATGATCATTGTAATTGCCAAAGTGGCTACACATGGTTTCCCTCACACTCACTATAAACGATGCGCTTTTGTTGCCAAATGTGCTGCCATCCCTCTCGCCCCCAATATTGGGGACATTACCTGTCAGTGAGAGATGTTTCCCTAACTTACTTTATGTCAGATCTGATCTACCTTAACTGGCTGGAGATTTTATGAAGTTTCTTTGGAATGTTGTTTTTACTGTAGTCTTGCGACTTAATAATTACTGCTTAAAAATATCCCACATGGGAGTAGAGTATTCAAATGAAAAATTACAAGGGATTTTAAATATATTCCTAAGGTAAATTATTCCAATTTTTAAAATAAGAATATAATTGGGTAAAAACAAATCTTTTATTTGGATGGTCATTAATAAAATGTAGAGATACCTTGCTTTAAGGCCCCAAGAGGGGGGTCCCATGTTAAAACCCAGAGATATTTAAGTAACAAGTTGTGCCTATCCACATCTTGAACTAACTAGCATAAAGACAAATTGTGAGGTTGGTTAGATATAAGAAAACCAACCAATATTTTTTGTCTTGAGAAAGTATGTAAAACCACTCAATGGAAATATCACATTCAATACATAATGTGCTAACTAAAGTCCAGCCTTACCCAGTCAGAATAAAGAATAAAACATTTCACCAACCCTGTCAGGTCCTCAATGAACACAAATTGAATCATCAAAGAAAAAAAAATTAAATATCTGAGATTCAGTCAGATCAGCAGCATTATAAATAGACTTAGTTCAAAATATTGTGAATATAATACAGATACTAAAAGGATTTGGTTTCATATATAGTCACAATTTTGATTTTAAATTGCATTTAAATCTTTATGCCGGAATCACGATCAACTTAACGCTCACGTAACGTTCGTTCACTCAACGTAAGTTTATTTAACTTAAGTAAACTAGTTTGTGATTAGGATTAACGTAATGTAACAACTCTAGAAAATCTCAGACAGTGTGGACGGTTTGAAAACAAATTGTTCAGTCTTAAAAAAATGTAATACCATAATAAAATTTCCCAACGCATTGTGTTCATTGGAAATACTTTTAATCTGTGATAAACCAACAATGACATTTCATATACAATGTTAATAGATTGACTGCTATAGTCATTTATGGCTGATTATACTACAAATATTCATAAAATATAAGCTTTATCAGATATACAAAATATGTTGTAACAAGAGGCTACGGCACTTTAGAGTTCGAGAGCCTTGAAAATCTTTATCAAAGAATTTTTCTACATACCATAAACAAACAAATGAAGTAATAAATAGGTATTATTAGTTTTCTCGCAATATGATTGGTTGTCCAGAACACGTGATACCCTTCACTTAACGTTCATGTAACGTGTTCTCCCATAGATAACTAGGTGAACATTGAGTTAACTACATCGTGATGGCTTTAATTTAAAAACACGAATATAGCCTTTATGTTAAGTGAACATTAAGTTGATTGTGATCCTGGCATTAGGTACTGAACCCAAACCCCTTGCTTAGCAACATTAATTTTTAAAATATTTATATATTTTTTTAACTATAAGTTATTGGTAACTCTAAAACCAACAAGTAAACGAAATAATTAATGGATAGTCATAACCATAAACCTCAACCCACATCATGAATTCAGATTGACAAGTTATATTCACGAGTAGCTTCTGTTGTCTAGAGCCAGATTCATCCCTGCCCTGAAGGTGAGCTGGATAAGGTGCTAAGTGAAAAGTCAAACTGGCTCTCAAATCACAAGGACAACGCCACTTCGCGTGACCAACATAACCTCCAAATCTACCACCACATGGTAACTTAACCTCATTCCTTTCCTGTCATCACGAACATAACCTAAAGCCTTTCATTCAAATTGAAACCACACTCAAAATCATAGGCCACAACAATATGGAGAGGATATATTGCTAATAAAAAAAACCAAGTATATTTCAGTGGAAGGTGCCAATAATCAACCAAAAACACTATCATAGTCAAAATACTTGAGCTATGCACACACCTTTGACTTCAATAAATTATTATTTAATTAATGATGTTATATTGTAGTTTAATAACATCAAATATTTGAAAAAACCAAATATTTTTACTCGAATACAACCAAAAATACTTGCAACTTAAAAAAATATCAGATATCCTAATATTCATTGTTTGCCCTATAGGAGAGCTGAAAAGCTACTAAAATATGTATATTTATCCGCATACCTCAAATATGTATGGTTGCTTTGAAAAAAGATGTTAACTGGCTATTCTTGTCAAATGTGTCAAAAATAATGTGGGCCAAGTAAATACAAAACACCTTTATAGCTATAGGCCCCCTATAAGTGTAATAAAACGCCAAAGTTAGTGTGAATCAACTATACTTAGCCTCGTGGGGCAATCACACTTTACCTACAACTGAAGTAAAATTATAATTAAAATGTGTGCTATGTTTTGTGTGGTCCTCACCAATTAACAAATGTTGAGTTTATATTATATATGTCTATTTGCCGGCAGCTGTGGTCTAGTAAATGGAGTATAAAAGACGAACATAAGCTTCTCTCGGAGCTCGGCAGTGGCGCTGCGAACGGCGCTTCCCCGTACTACGACGCGCAGACAGGCTTCCCTACAGCGACCACGGCAGCGGACTTGTACGAGAGTATAAGTACGATGACGCAATCGCAGAGTACACCCGTCTACACCCCGCCCATCGGCACGTCATTAGGTGAGTAAGGGCTGCGAGGCGCATGCGTGGGACCTGATTGGTACATTAGTGTGCATGAGTTGAAGAGCATGTACTGTGTATTTATAGGCTGGCACTTACTTATTTTAGTTGTTTCTGTAAATTATCTCACTTCATTCTATGATACTAAAAAAGGCTTTATTTGACCTTCTCAATTAAGTATTATGGACTTGTAATTTCTATGTCAATATTATATTTCAAATATTTAAACATCTCAACGACAAACATTTTTAAGTTTGTGAACAGCAAGTGTTCATAAAAAATATACCCAAACATAAATTTAAAAAAGATTGAACTCCAAATTAATGCGTTGAAGCATTTTACTTCATTTCATTCTGGTTTTAAAAGGACTCTATTAACTACAGTACCGGTAGACAAATATATTAGACATAAACCGTCGTAAGGATATTAAATATCCTAAACTTACACCAAACGTTTCGGTAATAGTATTAGTTAGTCTAAGAAAGTATCAATAGGAAAGATTTTAATGCCAGGTCTAAGTGATTTTCAAACAGGTATAGCTTTTAAACATTAAAAGTGCCCCTAAAATTCCCAATAGCAAAAATAACAAACATAAAAAATGTATTAGTTATATGCACTACCCTCACACCTCTAACATACCCCCATCCCCCTTCTAGCCCACCAACTCTCAACAAGACAATACCCAATAATATTCTTATAAAAGTACAATACAAATTGTTTAAATAACCATAATTTTCAAAAAAATTGTTATTTTCTAGAAAGGATTGAAAACGAATAAACTATTTTTAGGAAGAAGGCTGGTTCGGAAATAAAGGTGTGTTAGTTGTTCACGGGTATCTAACAACATTACATTTCTCGCTTCTTGTTCTATCCAAAATATATTTGGATTATTTTCCAAATGTTTTCTTCAAAATTCATGACTGTATTAGCTAACGGACGTCCAAATGAAACTAAAAGAATTTACTTTAGAGGATATTTGTGGGCATGGGTAGCAAATACACTAAGTATGGGTACTAAACAAAAATTAACTATATCAATATTTTTATAGTTCGTTGCAATACATATTTAATATTATTAAAACAAAAATAGCTATTATTTTGAAAATATGCTAACTATAATATATTAAAACATATCTGATGTTTTTATTTACCAGCAACATTATTATTGTAGTAGGCTACCTAACCTACTATATACAACCTTTTTCTAACAATTATAAACATTTTTTAACCAATTCAGACATTTGCATTTAAAAAAATATTTTTGGCGCAATTTTTTCCCTACTCTAGACTTTCATGAAATGTACGAAAAGTAGGTATTACATGGTGGATGCTCATAGTTTTATGAATATAAATCTGTTTAAGGTAGCGTACAGTATTCAAAATACACCCAATCAGTATTAAATTTTAATATTCATAAATATCAATGGTGGAGGTAATATCGAGTATACTAAAAACCTAAGTGGTAAATACAAATCTCCATACACTTTCAATTGGATAGCTTTGCACTGTATATCCTTATAATTGAAATAATTTATTACTAACCTTTTATTAAAATCACATATTAGTAGAAATAATAAAATTTTAATGAGCAAGTATATTAAACATAATAGTCTTTACTTATCACAAGTTATTTATTTCCTAAATATTTTTACTTTGAAATTTATGTAATACTACAAAAAGAAACTAGCTTATTGCTAATAATAATTTTATGTATAAAAATTGTATTTTTGAGGTGATTGGGACGTGTTTTTACTAAATTAGCCTTCATACCCTTTTCTGTCAAAGCATTTCCTTTATTAAAAAATATTATCTCATGGGGAAATGATGGTTGTGCTTCACATAAACTCTTTGTCATTCGATGTTTATTTGTTTTTGCAATGAATATTAAATAAATCTATATTTTTGTGTCCATTTAATGTCATCTGATATTCGTCAACATACATTGTAAAGCCACCCACATTTAATAAATTATAACCCTAATTATATTGTTTCGTAAGAATAAAGCTACATACAACTGCATTGTGTTAGGAAACCCGTGTTTAAATAACAAATGTAGTGGGGGGAAAACAGGTTTACGAAATAATTATTTCTTAATCTTTATTCATAGAAGCAAAGGAACTGTAAAAGTCAAAAGTTTTACCAAAAATCTATACAGTTATCAAAACAGTGTGTATGAAAATTCATTATTGGCTTAATACAAATTAAAAGTATTTCTAAAAAAAAGACACAATGCGTAGATAATTTTTTTAAGTGTATTACATTTTCACAAAAGGAATACAACTCATTACTACCGACTTTTTAAACTCATGCTTTGCTAAATGAGGTTAATTACAATCCCGCACTAGCTAGTTAGCTCCTAGTTGTTGTTTAATAGCACTGCGTCTTACTACCCGTTTGGGTTGTACGCATTTATACTATTTACTTTAGCTTGTTAGGGATGAAGAAGGTTGAATTTTAAAAGAAGTTTACCTACATTTGCAGTACACCCGACCAGGATTCGAACCATAATTTCTCTGTTATTGATGATCCAGTTTACTATGAGATGGGCTTAGACTTGAATCATGCAGCCACCGAAGTGGGTTCTTAGCACCTCGTTGATTTTTCACATAGATTTAGTTGTTTTTTTAAGACAGATTTTTATAGAAATACCATTTTATTGCATAAATAAAATAATGTGTAACATAACCGGTTTGTCGAATATGTTTGAGTTTAAAATACTAATTAATGCTTTATATCTTTCTGAATCTTTTCTGATATATGTCTATTCTGCTATAAAGATTATTTTTGATCAACTATACATACATATACATAGCTAATCACGCCGTTTGTTAATGGTTGGACAAGAAACTGTGAATAGAGCTCAAATTATAGTGACTTTATAAGTAATAGACCCTCACTAGCTTTCTCTACACTTCCCTATCCTTGCATACTCCCTTTGATTCAACAACACCCATACACCGTGTGGTGCATGCTCTTTTTTTAAATGTGTTTCTCTTTCTCACATATTTGTCTACAATATTTAGACACGTCTTATATGGCCTACCTCTTCCCTTTGGTCCACACAATCTGCCTTAATTTATTTGCTTCGTAACTCGATCCACACTCATCCTCTCAACATGCCCAAACCAACGTATGACGCTTCTTTCACATTAACCTATTTCATTCTCTTTCAAATTAGACTCTTTCAGCCCCAATTTGTTACTGACGCTGTTCATACGAGTTTTTCCACATCCATTTCTTAAATATCTCATTCCAATCGCATTCACCTTGTTCTTGAGTTTATCCTGACAAATCCACGTTTCACATCCATAAAACAATGTTGGCGTTAACACACTTTTTATATACTAAGCTGACATTCATTTCCTGATCAATCCTTATCAAATACTATCACCTTAATTTGGGAGACATTTACAATAAAATCCACTTTGACTGTCGTCACATACCAACGATTTATTTATTTCGTCAAGTCACTTTCATTCTCAGCCATTAATACGGCATCATCTGGATATAACAGCACTCTCAAATTCACATTCACATATCTCATTTTTACACCAACCGCGTCCTCACAAGGATCCCTCATACAATTATCCACGAATACATTAGTCATTCATGGAGACATAACACCAACTTTTCTAACACCCTGTTCTATTTCAAACCATTCGTTCAAAGCTCCATCAAGTTAAAACTATACTAAAAGCTTAACAAACATAAAAAATGAAATGAACATATCTTCCTAAACATTCACTGATCCGGTAAAAACAAAAATGTACACATTCAAATGAGCATGGTTTGAAAATAATCGAAAGAGATTATTCGTTATAAGATTTTGGCAGAATAAAGCCGTTTGCCAGTTAACATTTCATAAATAATAAAAGCTTTAATTTCAAACAATATCAATAAATTTGAACCTAGTCTTATAACCAAGGTACGATAAAATAGAATAATGTAGTTAAACAATTGTAGTGATTCCCGCCTCGGTGGCGTAGTTAGCTAACGCGGTAGTCATGTTGAGCTGGACTGCCGAGGACGGGGAGATCGAGGTTTGAATCTCGGTCAGGTGAACTGGGGGTAGTTTTTCCTAAATGGTTTTCCACTCTCCCTCCACGCTAATGCGGGTTCACTTCATCTAACTCAACCTTCCCAATTCCAAATCCATTAGCGTAATTAGTACTTAAAGCGTATAACCCGAACGGGTAGTAAGACGCGGTGCTAAATAATAATAATAATATTAATTAAAGTGGTGATAGTATTTAACACCTGAAAGTTGGTATTAGTTTATTTAAATAACGTGAACGTTAGAGAAAAGAAAAGTGTAGGCCTAACAGTAGAGCAATATTTTCCACGCCCCATGAATTAAAGATTTAATGGAGTCATCTGGCTCCTGGAATTATGCACTCTATTTATACACGTATTGGTGGAAACGCGGACTAAACGTCAAGCTCATCAAGTTTTTTTTGCCAGACTATGAGGAGGTTGAGGCTGAGGATGATATTTTCCTGAATGGTTTTTCAATATACCTATACTCAAATGTGGGTACATTTCTTCAGTGGCGGTATATAACTCATAATTATCACTAGGCAGTTAATAGGTGGATAATCTGGATGGGTAGTAAGCCGTGCAGCACCAACAAAAATCCTATTTGTCTAGGTTTTTATTTTCACTTCCCTAGAAGTTTGTTAAAGTGATTAGTAGTTATCTTCATAGTGATTTTGAAGATGCACAGTAGAGTGTGGTTCTTAATGTTGGTATCTTGCATATCCCTGGTATGCATCACAGATTCCACACTCCCTCTTCCTCCTGTTCTCTTGAACTAGTTGGTCAAAGACCTCCCTATCAGCAATGCATACTGTAAAGGTCAAGTGCCGGGAGTGGGGCTAGTCTTGCTAAAAGCCGGCCCCACACTATTCGTGAGTGTGAACGAAATGTTCGGGTTCCCGATGACTGTCCGAGAGGTAGGGGAGCTTCACGAATGGCGAATGTTCACTAGAATATTCGGGACTCGAGGGGTTTCGCTCTGGGGCAGTTTTTGTGCACGAATCAAAGGAGTCTCGGCCAACATTCGGTACGCTCTCACACTACAGATTAGTTCTTGTCGTCTCGTTGTGTACACATCGGGGCGGTGCTATTTGTATTTGTGGCTGTTGTAGAATAATTGTCAGGTAAACCATAACAATACACTAGATGACATGAGAGCTGCAGCAGAAAAGCTGTGATATTCAGTGGACGCATAGTCTAGGGCGTAACACGGATGACCGGGATGTCGGGGTTTTAATCCCAGTAGAGTGTACCGAGTTTTTTACAAAATTGTTTTCCACCCTCCCATAATGCAAATGCGGGTACACTTCATATAATGTCAACCAACATCATCCCAAACTCAATAACGTAATTGGTACATATGCGTATAGCCTGAACAGGTAATAAGACGAGGTGCAAAAGAAAAAAAGCAGTGACGTCATCCCTTGCACTGTCAATTATGCTGTGGCTGCCAACTACCACCGGATTGAATAATTTGGTCGAATATTCGGGGTATACATTCGTGAGAATTGTCCAAATAAGGAGAATATTCGTATAGGTTTCATGACATGAATGTAGGCGAACTTTCTGACAAATTGTCTGTTGAAATATTCGTCAACATTCGCGAGTAGTGTGGGATATGGTTTAATGCTGTATATGAATGTGATGTGCGTGCAGCGGAGAGGGGGGAGGATAGTAGCCTGTGACATCTTACACATGTGTTGGTTCTTACATACTCACTCCCTCTCTGCTAATGTAGGTACATTTCCTTTAAGTCACAGTCCCAAACCCTTAAATTAAGTTGTTAAGGTGGTATGGAAGGAGACGCAAGAAAAATACAATTTTTTTTCAGTTTTTATGGCAACACATTTCTTTGCCCAAAATAAATAATATATTGCTCCGGTACAAATATAGAATTTAATTTTTCTTCCCATGATGACCTCAACAGGTTGTTGAATACCTGTCAAGGGTGTTCGGGAATTTAATTCCAACTTTTTATATTCATTAAAAAGTTTGTTAGATTATGTCACTATGCTTTTGACAGATATTAAGGAACTGTTGATATTATGTGAAGAAAATTAAACTCTTTGTTTCTATTGAAATAATATTTTTTTAAATTTTATCCAAAGAGTTTTGCCATAAAAACTGCAAAACACTGGCCTTTTCTCGCGTCCCCTTCCATCCCACCTTAATATCCCTTTAGTTGAAGATGGGCTACTAATTAAAACATATAAGCTTGTATAGAACATTAAAAATAGTTTAAAATAGAGGAAGGCCACTCATTGAAAAATAAATAGCACAGTCTCATTGCTTGACACTCTTTCAAATATGTGGCTTGGAATTTATTTTCATGTCTTTACTGGGTAATTATTAATTAAATCGTTTCTTTCCGATAAAAAAAAACTGTCAAGTGAAGCACAGCCCTCTCTATTTCCCCTGCAAACTATTGTACCCCACCCCACGATGTTTTACCCTGACCTAACATAACCTGTGTGACGTAGCCGGTCCCGGTGGCTCGCTGACCCCTCTGGCGCCAATCAGCATGCAAGAACTGAAGCTGGGAGTCAACACTGGTCTCGAACCCTCCATGTCTCCCTACCAGCAAGGTGAGAACCCGCCATGAACATCCCTAGCGCTGCCCTCCACAATATGTCGAGGATGTTCCAGCGAGCTGGGAGCTTCGTGGCCACATGGTCTAAGGCGTCACTCTCTCAATAGACTTTGCCACTGGTGACAGGGAGATCGGGGTTAGAATCAGGGATGAACGTGCAAAGGATAATTTTATTAAATGGAAGACGCGTGTACAATTCCTTTAAATTAAATCCTACTCATCCTTAACTCAGTAACGTAATTAGTACTCATACGAACAGCCCGTATGAGTAGCAGGACGTGGTGAAAGAAAATAAAACATTCTTTTTTTTGTGAAACAATTTTTGATTAACAAACTTAAGTTTTACAATATACATTAAGTACATTCACTGATATTTTTCATTGTTGTATAAAAATATCAGAATATTTATTAAAGTTTTAATAATTTATTCACACATTCTTAATACAGTTCAAAAGTTAAGCTAGATTTCTTTTTAACATTAGAAATGTTAAGAAAGTTCAACAACATTTTTGGAATAAAAATGTGTAAATAAAGAAAATAAATACAAATGGTTTCCCAATAAAAAAAATAGAAAATAATTCCAAATTTTCTTGAACACCATTATTCTGACCTATATTATTTGATACTCTACACAAATAACCCCATTTTAGCCCGTCACTAATTCAAGTTTAAAATTGACATAAGAATACTCCAGAAATTGGACAAAAGTACGAGCAGACCACATAGGGATGTGTATCATTCAGTTAGTGGACATTTAATTAGAAGTTACACATTTCCTCGTAATATTTATATTTAAATTTCACTTCCAGACTCATATATCTATTTAATTTCAGTTTTTTTTTACAATTATCAAAGTCAGGGTTCGAATCCCAGTTAGATGTACTAAGGATGTTCTCCACTAAGGATTATCCCTCTGTCACTTCACCAAACTAAGGATATATTTATTCTAAGTTCTACCTTTATTATCAATACCCAATTAACTTTTATTAAAATATATACATCCCGCATCGATGGACATGTGAACTAAATGTCAGGCTCTACAAGCATAGTTTATTTCGGTAACGTGTTGGTTGAAGTTCAAAGCCAGGTTGGGTATACCGAGGAATTTATTCTCTAATCGATTTATCGGTCTCCTTCCATGCTTATTCGGGTGCATTTCTTCTAAATGCTACCTTCCTCACCACTACACGTGATTAAAATATCCCAGTGGGTAAAAAAGTACATAAAAGATGTATGTTTTTGTTTCTTCCTAGAATGTTGTTGGTATAACTTAATACAATTTTCAAAGAAAGAGCCCTTTATAAAATACAAACGTGTTGTTTTTGCATCAAAATATTAAACATTTAACAATTTTACTAGTGTTATTTGACCAGGCAAAGTGAGGTCCTGTTTTAACATGAGCAGTTGGTCTGTCCGGATCTTTGGAGTTTGCAAGGATATTTTAGGAACTAGTACAAACGATGTATGTACAAAGATTTTCAATCTGGTTATACATTTCCATTTTACTGACACACAAAAGGTTTTTCGTTTAATATCCCATCCGGATTGATTTAAATTTATAATTTTAAGTACTTGATCGAGTACCTGAGGCGTATCTGTTCTAATTTTGATATATATTTCGAGAACGACGCCTTAAACCACGCGAAGACAACTACTATCTATATATTTAATATTATTTTGAATATAGTAAATTATTAATTTTATTTCTGTCTAATACGATCACGAAGAAAAAACTCCACTTAAAATCCAATTAAAAACAAGAGGAAGTATTTCAACTTGAAATCCAATTAGAAATGTTAAAACTATAGTGACGATAAGAACATGACATAACTATTAACCTGGTGTACTTATCATTTTTTAAATGAAGGGTGCGAGTTCTACTGTTCATATAAATACTAGTCTAATAGTAGCAATTAGTCTATTGATAATACTCGTACATATCAATGAGAACTGCAGTTCACATGAATTAACGTGTGGCGCTGTCAAATGACCCTGTGACTGTATCTCTGTCTACATTTATAAGTGGTCGATATTAGCGCGTGTGTAATGCCATCATTGCGGCCAGCCCAGACCAATATTGCGGTCTGAGGCTCATTTACAATCCAGGAATGAGTTAACATACTTCATCCCACCAACTAGGCTACATCTCATTCATCCCTTTGTCGAACACTAACTCACTCAGCTCTCGGGGAAAAGGACGAACCACCATTGGCTGATGATATAATTCAAGTCCTCGGATAAAGAACCCCTCAAGTCAATTCCTTAGCCGAATATATTAGGTATTATTTTAGCACCGGTTTTATTTAACACCCATTCGGACTCTACGGATCATTATGTTGCTGTGTTAAGTTTGAGAAAGGTTATATTTAGAGGAAGTGAACCCTGGTTTTCGTGGTGGGAGACTGAGAAACCACTTATTAAAAAAACACCTTCAGTGCACCCAACCGTGATTCGAACCCTGATCCCCCCCTATCACGTTGGTCCAGTATCTTGTGGACGAACGCCTTTGACCCCTCTATCCCCAAAACAGGCTGATGTGGGAATAGAATCAAGGTTTTCACGGACCTATTTAGTGGAAGATAAAATAGATATTGATACAACCCTTACAAGATATTTTATTTCAACATTACAATTTATGTACCAGTATATTATATTATTAACCATTAAAAAGAGAGAAAATAATATCAACGAATATCATATTTTATTATTCATCATAATATCACATACTATATTTTAACTATTTTGTTAATCATTATTATTAATTTCAGTAAAATTGATCGAAAATGACACTTTAAAAACAAATCTTTAGTAAAATATAGTTATTTTCAAACTACAAACTCAAAAATATATATTAGAAATAATACAATTCGGTGGCCGCATGGTCTAAAATATTACTCTCACAATATACTGGACTGTCTATGATTGGGAGATTGGGGTTTGAATCTTTGTCGGATGTATTAATGGTTGTGTAGTTTAACACTATCCCTCCTCGCGAATGTGGGTAAACTTCCTCTTAATCTAACCTTTTACATTCCTAGTCCATCCACGTAATTAGTTAATATGTGTGGAACCCAAATGAGAAGTGAGACGTGGTGACAAACAAACTAATTAAAAAAGACGAACTAAAAAATCTAAAATATTTATTTTGGTTTAAACCAACTTGTTTGATCAAAGTGTTTTAATTCTTGTGTGGCAATCTTTAATATACAATTAAATGCTATTTTGGTTTTTAAAATTCATAATAAAAGTTTTTTGCCAAGCAAATTTTGCATAGAAAAACAAACAAAAATATTATTTAAAACGATAAGAATACTTTAAGCCAAAAGTATTTTAGTTTTTCTTCCCATCTAAGACAATCATTTTTCCCAGCCCCTACGACTAGTAAAAGTATGACTTTCATCATTCTACTTCCAAGGCCACGAAGCTCTCTTGAGTTCTTCCCCTCACCTATTCCCCCCTGCAATTTGCATGAAATGTCACTTCTGAGCGCTTCGCTACCCCCTCCCCACCCCGCTCTTTCTCAACCCGCGCGCTCTCAAAGAATCTCTGTAACCTTATTGCGCCATGGCGTGGTGAAACATGAATGTCATAACCCACACAGGCATGATGGCATCCAAGCTACCACCACCAACACACGAAACTTCCCCCTTCACCCTCTCTTGGCTTAGACCAAACATAATAAACAAACAAAAAGTTGCTATGAGCTCATTTTGATGAAAAATACTTTTGCTGGCGTGTTTTATCATTCATAATATGAATGTGATTTTCTTTCTAGGAATAGCACGAATATTTTTTTTTAAAAGATAATATATTAAGAATACGAAATTGTTAATAATACACGTAATTCTTGAGTTTAACGCTGCCCTACCCGCATCAGTGACGAGGACATTGGAGTTAGAATCACAATAATTTGTGTTGGAGCGATTTTTTTTTCTTTTTTTACTCAATGGCTTTCCACTCTACTTCCACGCAATTGAGAACACATTTCACCTGAATTTTATATCAACTTTAATCTCATTAGTTTAAATTATCGAATATCTTAGCTAGAAGTAATACACGGTTTACAAAACAAGCGTCATCATAAGTTATAGTTCGTGTGTTACGCTTGTGTAAGCCATGTTGCATTACACTGTTAGCTAAGGGGATAACACTTCCAGCTATACACTATTATGTTGTTTTTATTAAAGGTCACGCAACCACCGGAGTTTTAAATATTGTGTTACTCTATTTCCTGTATTTTTAGAGGGCTGGAGTTTTAATATTTGTCATAGTTTAGTAATAAATGCTTTCAGTTTTGGCTATAGATATAGCATGAAATGTGATGTTTCTAGATGTCTAGTTTTATAACCTAGTGTTAAATAGAATAGTTCTTAAATATTCCTAAAATGTCTAGCTTAGATGATTTAAATGATATATCATCTATATTTACCAAATTGTTAATAATATGGAATCAAACGTTGTTTTATTAAACAATGGTCAGATTTCTTACATTACGTTGTGTGTAAAAGACGCTTGGTTGAGACGTCTCAGAGCTGAGTTTGACACCAAGAGAATTTGTGTTTCACTGTTATAAAATATTATACCTTACCAGAAGCTCCCAGAAATAATGGTTTATAGTATGATTTAATCCAAATAAAAAGTAAGCTTGCTTTATTAGCACAAATAATCTATAATAATAAAAGGAAGAGTTTGTGTGCGATGCCCAGCCAAATCTACGGCACGCAGAGAACATAGGTGAATGGAAGGGGGTCCGAATGCACCTCAAAGCCAGATTTTTAAATTTGTAATTAACTCTTTAATTAAGGCGTTTTAACAAATTTTTGAAGGTGTCACGAGCAACGCCGTGTCGAATTGCTAGTTTAAAATATACTTAATGTTTGACAATAATTAGAATTAATGTAATCAATGTCATAATAAAAATGAGTGGAGTAGATTAAAAAATATATATTAAAATATTAGAACAATTTATAGTAAAAATTATAAATATAAAGTGGTCAATAGTAAGAAGAGTAGATATTCAAAACTTGATTAAAATGGTTTAAAGTCTGAAAGAGTTATTAAAGACATGTAACATTTAAGAAAATCTAAACTATTAGTTCTTAAAAAGTTTATTAAGAATTTTAAAAAATAAATAAATAAAATATTACTGTAAATTATTTTGTACCCCATGCTTTCCTATACATTTTATTGATGGTAGATCTTTCGACATTTCATGTCTTCATCAGACTGGAAGTAAACACGAGGTTAGAGCTTTGTGAATTTAAATTTAAATAAAGCATTTGTTCTTTTAATTTGAATGATTGTCAAACAAAGGGGACATGGCAGTCTAGGTGTAGGGTGTCAGACCTCTGTGATAGGGGTCTGGGGTTGAAATCTCGGTCACGGCGCAGATTTATCTGATAGCCAAAACCTTCCTTCCCTTTTAACAAAGTGTGTGCTTTCACGCTTTATGAATGTGTTGAATACCAGGCCTCCACCGTGGTTCGGAACCCACGTTAAACTGTATAGCCCCTCTGCTTTCCATCATCACGTATCATCCTAACAACTGGGGATTATTTTTTGTTTCTGGAATTCACCTTAATGGTGTCCACACCTCAGAAATGAATTCTTCCATACATCAGAAGAGCAGAGGTAAGAGAAGGTCGAATGGCCAGATCTAGATAACTAG
>CABFVX010001858.1:27374-54575 GCA_902151425.1 Timema shepardi | reverse complement strand
GTTAATTTCAAACATCAAGAATTGAACAGTGCCTCAAGACAATAACTAAAATGAATTCTAAAAATATTAAAAAAAAATTACGATGATGTTAATAATTGTATTAAAGTATTATATATTTGTACGAATTGTTAGAAAACTTTATATAAATTAAATTTCAGTGAACGTTAGTTGAGAGATTCTCTTTTATAACATTTAAACAAAGACTCCTTGGGAACCAAAATCAGGTCTACAAAGTCCGGCTAAGTTTATTATTTCTTCCTTCATTTTTAATGAAATAATGCATTCAACAATTTGTTTTGCTACATAATATTTCATAAACTGAAATAGTTATAGTTTATCTTTTGAAATGTTAATTTTTTAATCAGCTGTTGATTAGTATTATATTGGTCCATTGAAGTAATTAGATTGATATATATTAAAGTATGTAAAATATGTGACAAGTATAATTGATTAATGGTAGCGTGGTCATTTTTGTCAATTTAAAAGTTACTAAAAACCAATTCTGGTATTCATTTACCTCGCGAATATAATGTTGTTACTTTGACAAGTGAAGTTAGTTTGCGTCATTTGTCAAATTATCTTAACATACAGGTAAAGCAGATGAATAGATAACCTTTTATCTACCATTATCTCAACTGTTAATCGCAAACTAACTCTTAATAACAACTAAGCTAGACTATTGCATGTTGCCTATATGTGTAGAGCAGTGAGTAGGCTACTTACAGAGCCGCCGAGGCATGTTGTGTTGATGCTGTGTTTGTTGCACGTTGTCCCGCCAGAAAGCAGCACGTATAACGGTGTTAGCACGAGCACCACTAGCACGGTAGGGGACGCTGGTTCGTCCCCCGGCCTACCCCTCTCCTTACCCGCTGACCCTGCACCCAGTGGGGCCTCTCCAGACCCGGGATCGCTGACAGTGCTGCAGCCTGCGAATAACAATAACAACAACGTGAGTGTAGTGGGGCCCGCGTACTCCGCCATGTTGCCGGGATTCGCCCACTATTCCACAGGTATGGACAATCTCAGCTAGAGTAACAATACGTAAATGGATAAAAGAAATTTAACTGTCATTGTTCCTTATATGAACATTCTCTACTCACCTACAGTTCACTTTCTCAGGACTTTTATTTAATCTCTCTGGTACACCAGACACACAGTCTCCAAGATAAAATGACCACACTCATTGGAAAAGCTTGAGTCCTTCAAAGCTGGTGCCATCAAGAGGCTTTATTATTTTCTTAAAAAAAAACTCATTTTAAACATGGTTTCACTACATAGAGAGGACACAAATATCCATCTCGAGTCAATAGGCCTGCTTTCACGAAGCTAAGTTCAGGTAGTGACCCAACCCCCTCTTCACATAATACTACCTCACAAAGAGCTTACTCCAACTGCCCATTACGATTATTATGGTTCCTTTATGATGAACGTGTTGAAAGTGTGTCGTTTAACAAGTGCACATTTGGCTGTGCTTTAAATCACCGATCGTTGACACTAGCGAACTCCAGTGTTTGTTGATGGACTCAACCTTGCTCAAGGAGCGCAGCGAAACTTCCGTAAGGCAGAGGATCTAGTCTTATCTGTGGCCCGGGACCATTATTACCCTTCTTTGAAAGCTAAAATTTCTTCTTCTATAGCATAGGTATAATTTACACCTTTGCAAAAACTCTTTTACAAAATCATTCTATCTGATAGGCCCAAAGTAATTTTATTTTGCTAAGATTTCTTTAGGGTGCTTAAAACTTATGTTTTAATTTATTTAATACACATACAATTCAAACATGGTATTATATGTTCATTTATAATTTTTTTTAACTCACTCGTTTAGAAAAACCAAGCTATGTTTTTATTTTTGTAATATTTCGCGAACCCATTATAATAATAAAACAATATTTTCTTTAGAAAGTCTTTGGTCTAATTTTATTAAAAGATACTCTTATATCTAAAATGTCCTTGTAAAAGTATTATCCTACTTACATCAAATATATTTAAATTGTGATTATCTGTGCCTCTCTCAGGTTGTGTTTTGTTTAACCAGACTAGTTTTTAAAAGTATTATCGAGACATTTCATTATTTCAATAAAGCAATCTAATAAGAGCGGGATTATCAACTATTGAATCACAGATAGTGATTGGTCAGTTAAAAAATTATACCGGTTCAAGCTTTTATCGTTTCAGATCTCTTTGACATATCCAACTTAATTCCACTGCCTTAGCAAAATACTTTCTATTTCCTTTTATTTGTTTTCGTCTTTTCGTAATATGGGTAGTTATATAATCTGTCTTTCGGAGAGCTAGTTGACATAAGGTTCTAAGAATATAATGAAAATTTAAATGTTTTTTTTTGTGTCAACTTATATTAATTTCATTGAACTATATGTATTTTGGAGTTATGTCAAACCCACTATTTTATGAATCTAAAATTTGAGTTCAAATTTTGGAAAATGATGAACATGAAAAAAAGAGAAATATAATAAAAATAATGAAAATAGGATATAATAATAACAAAATGTTCAAATTTCGTTATGCTTTATTCATTATAAGTTATAACATTCAGTACATGTTAGATTAATTTTACTTTTTTTTATGCACTAAGTTTGATTACCCATTCGCGTTGTACTCTTGTGTACTAACTACGCTAGTAGGTTAGGGATAAGGAAGGTTGAATTTTGAGGAAGTGTAACCGCATTTGTATGGGGAGAGATAGTGGGAAACCATTCAGGAAAAAAACCTCAGTACACTCGGCCGTGAAAGAACTATGATCTTCACGTAATTGGCAGTCTACTATATTACGAAAGTGACGCCTTAGACCATGTGGCCACAGAAGTGGGTGTTCAGTTGTTAAGTTTATCCTCTTGTTATTTTGGGGCTGAACCACAAATAAGAAGCATTAGGTTTCTTAAACTCAAATTTTTAAATATACAGCCTATATTTTAAAATAACAGTCTCGAATCCGATATTTACTCAACTCTTGGAATTTCCAATATATTTAAGTATTCGGTGGTCCGAGGGTTCAAACACTAATTTATTTACTAATATTTAAAATATATCTATATAATAGCATTTTAAAAACTGAGAATTTCTAGAATTTGAAATGAAACCCCTATAGAACCAGACTACCAAGTAAACTTATTAAAATTGATCAAAAGGACTTTAATAATTTTGAGGTAAGATCCTAAAGCTGTCTAATCAACTGTAGATGTTTGTTGAACACGAACTAAGCGAGCATGTTTGGCTTGTGCATGTTTGAGTCCTTTTGTGTTTAGTCACCAGTCGGTGCATGGTAACTTGGGCCTTTTATTACGTCAGAATAGTTACAGTCTTATATCAGTACTGCCAACTCATGTTACCAAAATACCACGAGAAGGGATCAAAATAATTCAATTTCCCGCTAAGTTCTAACTAAATAAAGCTAGATTCTCTAGTAATCATGTTTAAACGTAGGGACAAAAATATATTAAAAAATACAATAAAGGTGTTTTTTTAGTTTATAAAAGTCAATAAGGCGCTAATGACCTTTACATGTCGATGCACCTCCAAATATTAATAATAATAATATTTATTATATTAATAATAATAATAATAAAATACAAATAGTAACAACAACAAAAATGATAATATTAAAAAAAATGCTCAAAATAACAAAATTTCTCTAAATCAATTATAAACGAGAAAAATTCTTAAAATTCTATTAGAGGTCACTTGAACAGAGCATTAGAGCCACTAATGCAAAACTAAATCTACATTTATGTACCTCACCTTCTGATAACTTTAAAATAAAGAAAACCATTAAAAAATTGTCACATTTCTCCCACTAGAAAAAAGGCTAAAGCAAGATTTAAAATATGCTAGAAATCCTGACTGTCACTATTTGAATAATTTAGTTGCCACACCCCAATTTTTTTTAAACTTGAGAAATGGAAAAAATAATAATTCGGCAACACAGTTTGATCTGCCTCAAAACGAGTGTAGTGAAATGAACAAAATAGGAGAGGTAAAGTTACATCATTTGACAAATTGATATTACGCACTTACCAGGCGGATATGTTTGGAGCTATCTCAATTTAGATTGTTCAACTGACGGGAAAAGGCCAAATTACTTTGAATGGATTAAAATGTATAGGTCAGAGCTTGTGAGTAAGCTTGCATCCTAGCAGGCGCATTTTTAAATAGTTATCTAATTTCATTTAGTTGAAAAATGACACCTGAACACGGGAATAGAACACAGAATACTTAGCCTACGCGGCACTGAGATAACAAGGAGCAATTCCCTTCTCGGGTAATTTTTCACTCTTAGTTTAGTTATCTTATTATAAATAATATAATGATTCTAGTAAATTGAACTTGTATGCCTATATAGACAGTAGTTTATAAGATCGTGTCAATTATTTGAATGTATTTCTCTCTCAGAATTAATTTCTTGGTTTATGTTTTCACAACACAGACATTCAAAAAAAGACGTACTTGCCAGAAATTGTATCTGGTCACCAGTTCAACGTTCATAAATTTTGATTCTCTGGAATACCTATGAAGGGTTAATTGGGGCTAGAATCTTGAGGGTGTATTTCGTAAAAGGTTTTACACTCTCTCTTTACAAAAAAAATGCCGGACACTTCATATACACTCAGCCGTGCCTTTCATGTCAGTGTAATCAGAACATATGTTTATAAATAAACGGGTGTAAGATGCGGTGTTAATATTAATAACTCTCATATAACGTTTTAGAAGATAAAAAAAGTATAAAATAACGGGTTTTCCTAAATGTTTTTCCACCCTCCTTCTACGAAAATGTGGGTGCGTTTCCTTTAAATGAAACCTGTCTAATCCCTAATACATTAGTGTGTTCAATGTATAGGCTTATAAACTGAACGGGTAGTAAGACAATATGATTAAAAGGTCAAAAAGCTATTATTAAAAATAGTCACAATCTGTCAATAGTTCCAGAAGCATATACCATTGCTTGGCGTCTGCATACCTAAAATTATTATTATTAGCACCACGTCTTACTACCCGTTCGGGTTATACGCACTTATGCTAATGTGTAATGGTAGGGTGATTGTGAGATGAAATGGAGGACCTACCGTTTAACGTGGAATCCGAACCACGGTGGAGGCCTGGCATTCCCCACATTCACAAGATGTATTGTCTGAGGTCAAGGAAGGGTTTGGTAATCAGACAAATCCATGCCGGGACCGAGGATTGAACCCCGGCCGCCAGCATAGAAGTCTGACACCTACCCCTAGACCGCCAGGCCACTCACCATACCTAGCAGTAAATATGATACATTTGCGAACAGTCTGGTCATTGTTATCAACATTGCGATACAACCTGAAGCCCGTAGGTTATATTCGTCTGAGATTTACTGTCGATTCACATGTTCGCCGAAAAAATAGCGCAGGACAGAAACATGGCCACGTGACGAGCTGTAAGCCAATCACAAGATTTACACCTTATCGGCACGAGCAGTTCTGCTCAAGTTCAACTCATCTCTACTTTGTCCGCTCTGCCCGAGATGTTCGGAACGGGAGAACCAATCAAATCTCAAAAGGTATCGGACTTCTGTGCTGGGGTCCGGGGTTCAATCCTTGGTCCTGGCACAGATTTATCTGATTACCAAACCCTTCCTTCAATTCTGGCAAGAAGTGTATTAATCACAACTTGTTAATGTGGGGAATTCCAAGCCCCCACCGTGGTTCGGATTCCACGTTAAANGGCCTCCACCATGGTTCGGATTCCACGTTAAACTGTAGGTCCTCCATTTCATCTCACAACCACCCTACCATTACATATTAGCGTAAGTGCGTATAACCCGAACGGGTAGTAAGACGCGGTGCTAGTAATAATAATAATCAAATCTCAAAACCAGCCATCGGATATCAGTGTGCATGTTCATATGACAACGCATGCGGTGTGGATCTAAGAGCAAGCAGACAGCTTCGTTGGCCTTTGAGAGGAGATGTGAAATAACTCGTTAATTATTATTATTATTATTATTAGCACCGCATCTTACTACCCTTTCGGGTTATACGCACTTACGCTAATATGTAATGGTAGGGTGGTTGTGAGATGAAATGGAGGACCTACAGTTTAACGTGGGATCCGAACCATGGTGGAGGCCAGGCATTCCTCACATTCACCAGATGTCTTGTCAGAGGTGAAGGAAGGGTTTGGTAATCAGATAAATCTTTGCCGGGACCGAGGATTGAACCCCGGCCGCCAGCATAGAAGTCTGACACCTTACCCCTAGACCACCAGGTCACCTTAACTCGTTAATGTAAAGCGTGTTTATTTATTTATTTGAATGCACCACGACACAACAATATTATTTAAAAACATCCTTTGGGAGAATAATCTTAAATATATGCATATCTACTATAAAATAAAATATGTTGTTAATAAGCTGTTTTAAGTTAGCGTTGCAATGCATCATGGATCAACATACAGCGTGTAAATTGCTGCACTACTTAAGCAGATTATCCTTTCTGTGAATCAAGCTTTACGCCTTGTGTTATTCTTATAAGCAGCATGAATGATTGAGGATAAGACTACAGAAATATCACAGTCTCACTGAACACCATTTGTTGTGTTTCAGTTGGCAGCGGTGCAGTGGGAGTCCCTGTCAACGACTACTCCTACAGTTCACCCTACACGCAGTACACCACATCTTACGGCACCTACGGTTACGGCACTGGCGGGTTGCTCAGTAAGTAAACAGTGAGTATAAAAGCAAGAGTTGTTCTGTTTACTACCGCACCTTACGTTGGAGTGAACTATCCTCCTTAAGAGCAGGTCTTGCACTTTAGAGAGACACTGGAGCGAACTATTCTTCTTACGAGCAAGTCTTGCACTTTAGAAAGACCCTGCAGTGAACTATCTTTCTTACAAACAAGTCCTGTACTTTAGAGAGATCCCGGAGGGAACTATCCTTCTTACGAACAAGTATTGCACTTTAGAGAGATCCTGGACTGAACTGTCCTTATCAGAAAGTCTTGCACTTTAGAGAGATCCCGGAGGGAACTATCCTTCTTACGAACAAGTCTTGCACTTTAGAGAGATCCTGGACTGAACTCTCCTTATCAGAAAGTCTTGCACTTTAGAGAGAGCCTGGAGGGAACTATCCTTGCTACAAGTAAGTCCTGTACTTTAGAGAGATCCCGGAGTGAACTATTCTTCTTACGAGCAAGTCCTGTACTTTAGAAAGACCTTGAAGTGAACTATCTTTCTTACAAACAAGTCCTGTACTTTAGAGAGATCCCGGAGGGAACTATCCTTCTTACGAACAAGTCTTGCACTTTAGAGAGATCCTGGACTGAACTGTCCTTATCAGAAAGTCTTGCACTTTAGAGAGAGCCTGGAGGGAACTATCCTTGCTACAAGTAAGTCCTGTACTTTAGAGAGATCCCGGAGTGAACTATACTTCTTACGAACAAGTCCTGTACTTTAGAGAGATCCCGGAGTGAACTATACTTCTTACGAACAAGTCCTGCATTTTAGAGGCCCCGGGGTAAACTATACTTCTTACGAACAAGTCTTGCCCTTTAGAGAGGCCCTTGAGTGAACTATCCTTCTTACGAACAAGTCTTGCCCCTTAGAGAGACCCTGAAGTGAACTATACTTCTTAGGAACAAGTCTTGCACTTTAGAGAGATATACTGGAGTGAACTATCCTTCTTACGAGCAAGTCTTTCACTTTAGAGAGACCCTTGATTGGACTATTCTTCCTACCAGAAAGTCTTGCACTTTAGAGAGATCTCTAATTTTTTTTAAGCCACTGAACGTATTTTTGTAAGTTTTAGGATGTAATGGGTACGGTAGTTCTGGAGGAAGTGCACGCGCAATAGTAGGAAGGAAGGAAGGGGGGAAACTACCACAATACAAGCCAATACTGTACTATCCAATCCCTAAGGCACCAAGCCGTGACTCTAACCTCAATATGCACCCAGTAGTCCAGTATATTTCAATTGTGACTGGTTGTATACCATGTGACCACAGAAAAAGGCACTTCCTTTAATCTTTAAGATTAAAATTATTTTAAACTAAATTAATTCACAAAAGCAAGAGAATAATAATATTGTTTAGCCAAAAGTATCATTTTGGTAAGAAGAATATTTTTATAAAATAGCAACTTTTTTGTTGTTGCCAAAATCGAAAACATTATAAATATTATATTATTGGTATTAATTTATAGGTGTTTATCCTGTCAATCAAACGTAATAGCTGCAGATAAAATCACTTGACTTATGATTATGTTAAAGAAGATCAAATCATTGTATAGCTGTCAAATCGGCCTAAGAGTTGTCCTACAAAAATTGGACAATACAAGTCCAATAGGATCGAATTTAGTTTATAAGTTACATATAGATAGCAGCATGACAGTGTTCTACAGCTCCTTCCAATAATTTTCATTACAAGTTTAATCAATGACTTAATTTCAAGGACTGTGATAAGAAGAAAAGTTACCCACTTCGGTGGCCGCTCGGTCCAAGGTGCTACTCTCACAGTAGATTAGACTGCCGATAACGGGGAGATTGGGTTTCAATTCCAGTTTGGTGAACTGAGGGTTATAACTATCCTAGTACCTATAATCGTAAGCGTAATTAGTACATAAGCGTATGACTCGAATGGGTGGTAAGGCGTACTCTTAAAAAAAAGTTTATAACAAAAGCCCTATTGTTAGCACAGAGAGAGCATGTAAAAACCAATGCCTTAATTGCATTTAAACCCCCCCTCGAAATAATGAGAGCTACATGACCATACTCAATGATTGGAAAAGTAACTTTTAATAATATTAAACCAAATTAGGCCTGACACTTGTAAAGTTAAAACACCTGATCGACATTTTTTAAGTCTTAGGAGGGAACGTGGACCAATGCTCCTGTATAGAGCCTCTTGTACAGTTTACAAATGATGAAGGGGTGGTTTTTCTAAAGTGATTTTCACGAAAATGTAAATAGGTCTACACTTCCTCTAAATTTTACTTTATCCATCCCTACCCCATTTGTGCAAATGTTCGGATATCTCAGGAATGTACTCGTATTATGGTGTGGAGCATAAAACAAAACAAGAAAAGAGAAACATTTTCAGGAAATAACAGTCAGATCTTTTATAGTCGAAGACTTCAATTTAATGAAATTAATTTGTCATAGTAAAAACAATAAATTCATACCAACACCCTAATTTACACACACTACTCACACCACAGCTTAAAAAAATAGTAGTAGAGTCGTAAATCATTTTAAAAATATATTTTAATCTCCATAAAATTTGTAAACCAATATTTAAATTTAAATGGTTTTCGTAATTTCAAGTATTTTCATTGTTTAAAAACTTTGTTAAATCTTATGACAAGTTAAAAAATTTGTGAGTACTATGACCAAAACATTGATTTCATGTAACAATATATATAGAGAAAATAATTAAAGAAACACCAAAGTGACGTAAATAAACTAATTAAAATACCACAATGAACTAGTGGACAGATATTTCGCAACTTATACTGTCTTACACCGCTTTTAATAAACAAAGATTAGCAAGGTTTACTCTTTACACTTCTGTATTTAAACACAGTAACATGATTCACATTTTACACTGCTGTAACCAAACACAGAGTAACATAATTTACAATTTACACTGCTGTAATTAAACACAGAATAGTATGATTAACATTTTACACTGCTGTAACTAAACACAAGAATAACATGATTTATACTTTACACTCCGCTAACTAAACACAGAATAACATGATTTACACTTTAAACTGCTGTAGTTAAACACAAAATAATATGATTTATACCTTACACTACTATAATTAAACACAAAGTAAAATGATTTACACTTTAAACTACTGTAATTAAACACAGAATAACATGATCTACACTTACACTACTGTTATCAAAGATAAACATAATTTACAATTTACACTACTGTAATCAGGCAAAGATAAACAAAGTCCCCAATTTAAAACTTGGCTTTTTTTGAGGAATATTTATCATAAACATCCAATACCATGATATAAGCTTCATTCTATCTTATCTTTTCAGGATGGTGAGTGAAATATGAAATATAGTTTTCTAACAGAGAAAACAAAACACAAGGAGAGATAAATGAAATTTGTAAGGACTGATAGGAAACTAATTGCAAATTTCTTTTAAAAGGGCACAATGTTGGATAGAATGGTAGAAATATTATTAAAACTTATTAGCCATTAATGAATTAAATACAAAAACCATCTTTGATAAATCTGCCATCAATAATTTTGAGTCTATATAAATCGCAAGCTATTAAAATTGTATGTAAAAAACCCAGAAAATTGTAATTCAATGATATTGGTAAAGCTTATTCACAAAGATAAATGAAAATATAGTCATACCAATCACAATATTTTGTAGTGTCCTCTAACTGGTTAACTTAATTACTGTTTTTATCCTCGTCAGAATTATTTACTGAATACAAATTAATATATTTTAAAAATAGAAAGCTGTTTTAAACATTATACATTTTGTTGAAGACCACATTAATGCTATTTTAGCATGCGATCCCTTCTCAACCCTCATTATAGTCACTAAACCTAATGAAAGAAAGGTATGGTAAATTTATATTAAATATGTACTTTTTTCTGCAGATGGTTCACCCTACTTTTATGGCGGAGGTTCCTCATTCAACCAGAACATTCTCCAGCGTGGTAGCTGCGCTCTACAGGGAGATAACGAAGCTCGGTCTCCCATGGCCGCCACCAGGGCTAGTTCAGGCGCTAGTGCAGCCTCTCCTACCGGCAGCGCTTGTATGAAGAGTGATTACCAGCACCATCATCATCTTCTCGGCTGAGCTCATGGGACTGTGGCTAGCTAACCAAAGATATCTATGGGACAACCAGAAAAATTGCCAAATATAGAGAGAGTTTATTTTCACGAATATTAATATCATTCGAAAATATTGTTGATATAAGAGTATATAATAGAAAAACGGACACCAATGTATTGTAAAATTTTCTATGGAAAAGTTTTGATCAAATATCTTTTGGCGAAAAACGTGTTCGTTACAAGAATGTGATAGAAAGTTGTGTGACGCTAGCAATGGAAGTGAAAACAGTATCAAGCTTTGCTAGTGGATCATCATTGTAGCCAAGAACTGAGTCTGAATATCACATTCAAATGAACAATATATTGTAGATCATAATAAACGTTATTTCCGTCGATATAGATGTAAATTAAGAACAAGAACTTTCAGTTTAATCTTTTGTACACATTCGAGCTGTATGAAAAAAAGAGAAGCAAGAAACCAAAGACTTATTTTGAACCCATCGTTGTTGTCAAACTTGATTTTACATTCATTGAAAGACTACTGTACATTAAAGTGATGGTTTTGAATAATGTTATGTATTTTTGTTTTGTTTTTGAACTGTCCACAATTTTATGTTTTGCACATTTTCACTATTCGCAATGCATGTTTTTTTTTTACAATTCGTATCCACACATTTAAAAGCACAAATGCATTCACCTCATGTTACTAAATGTATCAAATGTAAAATACAAGTATATTTATTTTAAAGAGGCCTGTCTAATGAGAGTAGCCATATTTCATTTAGTTATTGACTCTTTAACAATTTAACATACACTGTTAATATACAATGTTTAACTATTCAAATTTAATTCATCTATGTTTACTAACGTGCAAGAATTTTAATAAACCATTTGCTTAAAGTAATAGTTGGAATATGAGCCACACGTTTGTAAATGCTAAGTTATGATGAAAATGCATAATAAACTTTAATAATAATATTTAATTCATTTAAAAAACAATTTTTGGTGTGAATCTTTGGAAAAGTTTTCAAAAGATTTGCTATTTCAATAAATATATTGGTATGGCTGTGTTTAATATGTTTCTTTAGAAAAGTCAATAAATTTTTAAATATTAATTTTTGGTTTAGTGCTGTAACAATTTAATAGTATAAAAGGAACCATTTGAAATTTTACTCAAATATCTTATAAAATTAAAAAATGAATTACCTAATTGACAGTTAATTATTTCAAGATATAATTATGATTTGTTTAATAGCCCATACAGTATCATTTACTTAGACAGGCCTTGAAAATTAGTACTTATCATATTTTGTAAAGTTAAATATACAGGTTTGTGCAATGTTTTTTATTTTATATATTTTAAAAGAATATTTAAAACAACTATTTGAAGTGATAAATGTCAAAGCTGCAAAGAACGAATCTACAGTGAACTGTACTTACTAGGGAGTCATCGCGAAAAATCTTAAGTCCTAGTCAAAAATAAAAATATTTTAAAGAGATTTTTTAATATGATTTATTTATTATTTGTAATATCTTCACAATGAATTAATACATCGTATTGTACTTATAGTACATGTATTTTGTTATTTTTATCTTACCAAAGAAGAAAAAGATTGCATAGCAATATTAAACTAGTAAGTTTTTTTTTTAGTTTCTATATTTTGTGTATTTCATTTTGACTTGAATTATTGCATCAGTTACAATGTAGTATTTGTTTGTAGCTTTATTTAACGAGTTTTCATTTATTTGTTGTAAGCCTACCAGTTCCTGTTCTAAGATTTATTCATCCAATCCTTCCAGCGAGTCCTTTATCTTGCCAAAATAATTCCCGGTTTCCCTTAAATATGTTTCCCTTTTACCTAATATCATCCACCTGATATCAGTAGTGTAGAATTATAGAGAATATGAATATTGTAAAAAATAAATTAAATACATTCTTGAAGATAATAATGAGAGTATTTTTTTATTTTTAAACCTTCTTTTCTAGACAAAGTCAGTTAGGTTAGAAAGTTTAAAAATAATATATAATTTTGCTATTTCAAACTAGCCAAAGTAGTTTTCAACGCTAAAAAGGGTTGAATTTAAGTTTTCTTTTTGGGATGATTTAAATAAAAACCAACTGAATACGTTAATAGCATCTTAGCTTCTATCAGCTATTTAATAGAATTTAGAAAGCAAATTTTATATTTCAAAGGTATATAAGAGTTTAGAGTAAGATATAGTAAGTAAGGTGTATAAATATACACTTGACTTTACGTATTAATACGTGAAGTTAGATATTATAACATTTTTTAGCTGTCAGATAAGGTTATTTTGATTATATTTACTGTACCTTCTCCGCAAGCTTCAACTAGACCAGGTTTATTTTTTAACCTTTTTACAATTACAAACTTCCAATGTATTGCTCAATATGTCCTCATACTCCCTATGCCAGACTGTCAAAATCATCATCATCATCATCACCAGCCCTATTTGGTACCAGTACAACTTCAACAGAAGACAATATCTTGGTCTTACCTTACACGCCGATAGCTAGGAACAGAGCAAATGACACAAAATTACAAGGATTTTATTATATTTATTCATATAAAACGGTGAGTCACAAATACACAAGCCAGTGAGATAGTTTCCTTCGTCAAAAATGGAGTCCTATACCCCCGTTATTTGGCCACCATACTCCTGGTTAAGAGCCCCAGGCCCTTTAAAATGTAGTCTTTTTAGTGCTTTGAATCTTACTAGCAGTTCAGGATGCCCAAATAAAGGAAATGTACCCACATTTGTATGTAAGGAGAGGGAGAAACTATTTAGGAAAAAGCACCCACCCAGGATTCTAGCTACGAGCTTTCCTTCACAGGGGAACATGGCAAGACGAAACTGACATCTTTGTCCAAGTACCCACTGGTGCGGGCTAAAGTAGTAATTTGATGTCAATAGCTGTTTTATCATTGTAAACCAAATGTTATCGTCGCTTATCCCTTAACATGAAGTCGATGTTTTAAGTACAGACTCTTACATCTTAAACCTTTGTGCAGACCAGCTGTTCACGATCCACGGCACTTAACCTCACGTTATGTGGCTCGTGAGAGGTCGACATAAATCAAAATTGTGTTCGAGAATCCACCCGGCACATCGAATATTCTGGTTTTGCATCACCCGATTCCCAAATGGCGCTAATTGATCTTAAATTAAAAGGCAAAAAAATCAAATCTGAAGATTTTCTACTAGATTCTCTTAAATCAAAATTTAAGGCGACCTGGTGGTCTAGGGGTAAGGTGTCAGACTTCTGTGCTGGGGGTCCGGGGCTCAATCCTCGGTCCCGGCACAGATTTATCTGATTGCCAAACCCTTCCTTCACCTCTGACAAGACGTGTATTAATCACAACTTGTGACTGTGGGGAATGCCAGGCCTCCACCGTGGTTCGGATCCCACGTTAAACTGTAGGTCTGTTTCGTTTCACAATGACCCTACCATTATACATCAGCGTAAGTGCGTATAACCTGAATAGTTAGTAAGACTCGATTCTTCTTCTTCTTCTTCTAATAATAATAATAATAATAATAATAATAATAATAATAATAATAATAATATAAAAATTACCTTCCTAAGAAAATAGAAGCATTGAACATTAATGCTCTAAAAAACGTTAACATTATATGGAAGCACCTAATGATTTGAACCGTCATTTACTTTGATGAAACCGTTTAGATCAAGAGGTCGTTCCCAGATACCTGATGAAACTTTAGAATTGGGGCCCAGCATTGAACCCGATATTGACAGACTAATAAAAAAGTGTCAAGTTTCTCACTAAGCGATATTACACGGTCAAATTTCTTTGATCAAAGAAATGTGATAGGACTTGGACGACTCATCAAATATCTTTTATCAAAGAAAAGATTTTACAAATCTTTGATCAAAGATTTGAGCAAAGGTTTGATAAAAGAAAATTGCGATTGAAAAAAATAGCATGAACTCAATTCTTTCTTTTATGATACTAATTGTGTACAAGCTACAAGGACCGCGATAAAAGATTGGCAAAATATAAATTAATCTTGAGTCTTCTAACGCGTGGTTGAACACAAAGTCGTTTACAGGGTTTTAATTTCGTTTCAAACAGCAATGAGATTATCACAGTCGCTGCATACAAAACTAAACCAATGGAGTCCATTTTTGCATTAATCTATTGTAGAAACTTTTAAATACATTTTATGTAGTGTAATAACACTTCTTTGATCAAAAACTGTTTCAGATATTTGACAAAATTTATTTTTCTTTGATCTTAAAAAAATATTTGTTTTATCAAAGCGCTTTGACAGGATAATACCGCTCATAGGCCAACTATGATTTAACAACACAGGAGACCTATTTAGGTTTTCTCTTTTCTAAACATATGCTTTCTTTAATATAAATAATTTTAGTGCAGTGGTGTGTCTTTAGAAGTTTTTCTTTACAAATTAAATTTTTATTTTGGATTCTAATAGCTATTGCTTCTGTGAACTCGTTGTTTTTATGTATAACATTTTTTAATCAATAGCCTACTATAAATAGTTTAGGAGTATCTGTGTATGTTTTTAACATGTCTCATAAGTGTAAAAGTATATACAAGTGTACAATTGGAATAGGGGGGGAAGTTAGGTGAGTGGTTGGCAAAGGGGCAGGAGGGAGTATTGCCCTGCTCAGTCAAAATAAAAGTGGTCCTCAGGTGTTAAAAGGTTGTGCATCCCTGGTCTAGTCCAAAGTTCGGTTAAAACCCAAGAAAACCCCCTTCCCCACTCCCTATGTAATGAGATTACTCTCAGTCTTTTGTTGTCTCTGCGGGTAAACTCAAAATGCTATCAGTAAACCGTCTCTCTTGACACTCCGTGGATCTTATTGGCCACAATCTCTCCACTCTTAGATCTCACTCTCCTGTTCACTCTCGTTGTTATGTTTTCATTGAAAATTCTGTGTATGCGTCCAGACCACTTTGCTACACATTATGAACAGAGCTCCCGAGAGAATGCGCTCTCAGTTGCGTGCGAGAGGGGGCTAGGTCCATAGCTCCAATCGCATCATATTCCAATATACACGTTGTGACAAAGCGTCAGTCACGTCTGGTCTTGGTTTACTAGTGAAAGGGAGGTCAAGATTCAAATCCCGTACGAAAGTACTGAGAAAGCTTATACGAGATGATTCCCAATTTTCCTCCGCGTAAGTGCATATATATTGCCAGTAAATTTATACCTTCCTCATACCCGCCCCGTATGTGTAAATATGCGAACATCCCAAACGGGTGGAGTACGCTCTGAACGTACAACAATTAGATTTTAAAGAAAGCGATTGAGTCTTAAATATTTTGAATGAGTAATTTTTTTTAGTGGTACCAAGGACATAGAAAGCCAATTTTTTTTCTATGATTTGCATTAGAAAACTGTACAATACCTTTAGCGGTTAGCCAATAAAAGTTTGTATACGTGTATATGGATGAATACCTACAATTTACGTATGCATATATATAATTTGAAGGAGGGGAACAGACTCTTTGATTCCCCTTTCTACGCCCTTACGTTGTACCTTTTATATACATAAATATATTATTTAACAATTAAATAAATGGGGATAGGAAAACCATCCCTTTAAACCATTAAATAAATATAGCTGAAATATAAACTTTAGCCTATCTGCCAAAGGCCAGAAAATGCAATTTGGGTCAACACGTCTTATATCGCTCAATCACACTTGAAAACTTTATGTACTATACTTAATTTACTCTAAATTAAAAAATGACACCTTGTCATGGGAATTGAAGCTGGGACCTTAGGCTCAATACGCCAATGTTCCAACCACTGAGCTATCTAGGAATCTTCCCGTGCCTGGGGTCATTTCCACTCAAATTTTAAGGCAGAGTCTGTTATGGACGTGTGGAAATCATCAGCCACACATGAGTGAGCAATTAATCTATTAACACTAGTTATCAGATAACGCAGTAATCTTCAACCCTGGATGGCTTTATGGAGCCAAATGTACAATTACAACTGTATGAATGTGCGTATTATGATGGATCAAATAGCCAAGCTAGTATAGTTGTTAATTACGTTTCCGCATATCAATATCATACTCTTTAAATTGAAAAATCATGTATAATTTTAGATACGGCCGAAACCGTGTACCCTAATTAACAAATATATTAGCGTGACTATAAAATCAATCATATACTAATTGTAACTTTAATATAATATAATAATTTAGATATTCAAATCCAAGTTTAAAATGTTATCGTAAGATGTTTCAACACAGGGCTGTATGCCATGAGTAATAATTAAATAATTGTATATTGCCCCTCATATCAACTCAGTAATGTTGACAGACAGCATGATATTAATCCACTCTAGGTCTCTTGAACTTCCTAACAATGTAACCAGACAGGATGACGCCTGCCTCTGTTAGATCGCCAGATGACCTTCATAGAAAGTTAGCCACGGAATAATTCTAAACTAGAGTCCATCCGCCATAGGAGTGGTGTATCTGACAGCTACCACAAGATGTATAAACGCTTAAAACATAAATTTAAAAAAAAAATGTTTGTTGTGAAAGTTCTGACAGCCAAAAGTGACAAAAACTCAATACGTGGTCTGGAAGATTATATGGTTTGACGAATGGATACATGAGAGTAGATCTGCTAGCAGTCAGTTACCATTAACTCCAGAGGCACATGGACTATATATGTTCACTGTGGTGCGTTTGGTTACATTAGTACCATAATCAGTTGTCCAACATCTTAGCTCAGTCTGCAGCGTGTCTGTCTATTGATATTAAAATCTCGGGTTCGATTTCTACCATGGCCGAGAATATTCATCATTGGTGAAATGTGGGGTTTCCCGTTCACAGTGATGAATTAACGGCCGGAAACTGGATGCTGTGCCTGTTCAAGATTTAAATTAGTTTATATGTCGTGTGTTGATATAATCAGTCGGTTCAACAAGTGCTCATTAAGCCAATTAAATGAAGACAATTCGAACCATCATCAGTTGATGACGTGGGTACCTCTATAAATGTATATATTCACTGTGGAGCAGGGAATGAGCGTAATACCATCATCAGTTGATGAAGTGGGTACCTCTATTAATGTATATATTCACTGTGGAGCAGGGAATGAGCGTAATACCATCATCAGTTGATGAAGTGGGTACCTCTATTAATGTATATATTCACTGTGGAGCAGGGAATGAGCGTAATACCATCATCAGTTGATGAAGTGGGTACCTCTATTAATGTATATATTCACTGTGGAGCAGGGAATGAGCGTAATACCATCATCAGTTGATGAAGTGGGTACCTCTATTAATGTATATATTCACTGTGGAGCAGGGAATGAGCGTAATACCATCATCAGTTGATGAAGTGGGTACCTCTATTAATGTATATATTCACTGTGGAGCAGGGAATGAGCGTAATACCATCATCAGTTGATGAAGTGGGTACCTCTATTAATGTATATATTCACTGTGGAGCAGGGAATGAGCGTAATACCATCATCAGTTGATGAAGTGGGTACCTCTATTAATGTATATATTCACTGTGGAGCAGGGAATGAGCGTAATACCATCATCAGTTGATGAAGTGGGTACCTCTATTAATGTATATATTCACTGTGGAGCAGGGAATGAGCGTAATACCATCATCAGTTGATGAAGTGGGTACCTCTATTAATGTATATATTCACTGTGGAGCAGGGAATGAGCGTAATACCATCATCAGTTGATGAAGTGGGTACCTCTATTAATGTATATATTCACTGTGGAGCAGGGAATGAGCGTAATACCATCATCAGTTGATGAAGTGGGTACCTCTATTAATGTATATATTCACTGTGGAGCAGGGAATGAGCGTAATACCATCATCAGTTGATGAAGTGGGTACCTCTATTAATGTATATATTCACTGTGGAGTAGGGAATGAGCGTAATACCATCATCAGTTGATGAAGTGGGTACCTCTATAAACAAGTAGCTCTTAGCATGCAGATTGGCGGCTTACGGAAGAACACTGTGGGGGTGACGAGAGACAAATCTGAACCCGGAATGAAGTCTTGGGGGTGACGTGGAGCGATGGCACTGTATAAACATAAGAGAGTAGCGTACAGGCACACTTTTCTGCAATTTCTCAAAAAGAAAAGAAGAGAAAGAGAGACGAAAAGTCACTTCCTTTTTAAACTCTTGCTTTAAAAAAAATATCAAGGGACAAGGGGAGTTTGTGCTTTAGTGGTGTCATTAATCCTTAGTAAGGAGGAGCGGAGGGTGGTTTAGGGGGTTGGGGGGCAGGAAGTCAGAAAGAGATTTAGGGGAAAAGGTGGAAAGAGAAGAAAAAGAATGAGGGTGAAGAGGGTTAACAAAAAAATACCAGGGTGCTGGAATAGAAGGTTGGAAAATAGAGGGGGACTTTTTGAATCATTTGCGTAGTGATGCCCTCCCACCCCCTTTACACACACCCTCCCCCCATAACTCCCTGGGCGGTGGCCCCAGAATCGAATTTCATGAGTCTCTTAATGTTTCCGTCCTACTCAAAGAGTTGGAGAATGGTAGAGGGAGGGAGAATGTTGCTCTTGTAGCTTGAGTTTGTTTTAAAAAAAGACTATTTAGAATTATTTGCAAAACAATATGTAAATTAAATAAAATATAATTGTTTGATTGAAGTAATTAATGGGTAAGATGGGCTAAGGTATCAGTCTTGTCTTATTTGCTAGAGACGTGGAGACTGGGCCACAAATCTAGGGTGGGTGATTATTTCCTAAATATTTGTCTACTCAATACACACAATGTGTGTACATTTAGACTACTTTGTAATATACCTTCCTATAGAGACTGTCAATAATATCCAAGGGATTACTATTTTTAGCTTGGAGTTTTAAAATTGAAAAATTGATATCGTCGTAGCACATGGTTTTGAAGGATGTATTCATTGAAGTAGATATTTGAAGAGTCAGTTTAGGAAATATATTCTTATGACAGTATAACTGTAGTAGACATTGTCAGTTAACTGACCCCGTGGTGTAGTGGTCAGTACACCTGGCTAAATGCCCAGAAGTCCCGGGCTCGAACCCAGACTGGTACGTTGGTTTTTTTTTTCAAAAAGGGAACTACCCCAACGGTCACCAGGATTTGGTTAGTTAGGCTTAAGTTACGTTTAAATATCAAACGGCACGTGGCCGTATCCATCCCAGCGTCCTTCACGTAGGTCAGTTTACATCTTTGCTTTAGATCTAAATATTTAAGTATATTGTGCTCGGGTGCCAGGTAGATAACAAAATCAAAGATCACAATTTATAATTTAGGATTAATTTATTCCCTACTTTATTTCTGTTTATAAACTACTGAGACTGAGTATAAATATTGTAAGTTGAGTTGGAGTCACTAGTTCATTTCCAACTCTTTGACTGTGTGAGAGTTTAACACACGTCCACTCTGTTTGCTGGTGAGTAGCATGATAAACCACTGAGAGCCCCAGTTCCTATGACGAGTAAAATCACTAACTACATCCTGTTTGCTATAATTACCTTTATAATTGCCCTACATCGCTCATAACAGAACTGTGATTTCCCCCTCCAATTATGACCCCCTATCCAGATTCGTAATCTATTCCCAGCACCCCATTAGGTATTAATATGTGCCCCAGGGTTTTGGGTGGGAGTTTATTGGTGGGGAGTGTTTTTTAATGTGTGCCTATTAGTTTTTTATGTGTAGCCCAGGGTTTTGGGTGGAAGTTTATGAGTAGTGTGAAGTCTCTCGCGACGTGTCGGCCAGTGAGGGCATCCTTTCTCATCGACTGTCAAACATAAAGTAATGTCTCGTTGAGATTTTCCACACCCTTGGCCCGTTGGTGGTGATAATACTAAACATGATCAAACAGGAAAATACGGGATAGCACTGGTTCAGTATAGTGTGGTGATTTTCCACCCCAAGTTTGACCCCCTTGCCACATCCGGCGTAGATCGTGGGAGGGAGAAGGTGGATATATAGGGGGCCCGCTTGGTCGTCTATTTATAAGCGTTTGTAATGTGGTTCAAGATGGACAAGTTACAGCAGCTGGTAAATATTGTTGACCTTAAAATTGTGTGATATAATCGTCGATCAAGAGTACTCGCAGGATAAACTAAAAGCGGTCGATTCAAAGCTCGGGAGACGCCTAATAACATATCTAGATGGCGAGTTTTGTGTATTTTTACCCTGTCTTTTTGGTACTATAACAGATGGAGACATGTGTGATATTATTAAGAAAAAATTGATATTTGCCTGCGCTGGAGTAAAAACCAGTACACCTACAATTGTGAACTTTGAACGTGTTTAAGAGACGGGCAGCAGCGTCGAGCAATTAATAACATCAGGCAATACTTCTCCACTGGAAGTTAGAACAAGTTTATCATCAGTGCAAGAGTTAAAGACGTGTAATACTAAATTGCACAGTGGAGAGGTTAAAGACTTAGAAAAATCATCCAACTCGTTTAGCGGTCAGGTACGCTCACCAGGCTTAGAACCGGCTATATTAATTTAATATCTATGTGTCATACGGTTGTGGGGCATGCCTATATGACATCAGAAAATATTCACAGTGTTGCTGTGAGCGATAGAACTGTAATTTACAAAGTAGTGACCTACGACAGAGAGGAGTGAGGCTACATCAAAGCTTTGCGACTCTATCTGTCACACGATAAGAGCGACTGAAGTACTACCCTACGAGAGAATCGAGGTGTCTTACCTGTGTGATATGACCTGTGCTGTATACAATTTCCGCAACGGGGATACTGTGGCTGTGTTGCCCAGACATCCACCGCCCTTCAGAGCTCCAAACAACCCGCCACCACCCTTCAAGACGCCGCAGCCACCAACCCCAGCCCCCGAGACACCAGCGTACCCGCCACCAGAGTCCTCTGAGTACCCACCGCCACAGTCGTCTACCTACCAGACATCAGTCAGTAGAGTACCCACAGCCAGGGCCACCCGCGGGCCCACCGCCAACGGAGGAGGAGGTAAAGTCAGATAAACCCATAAATCTCGAGGATTTAACAATGTAAAAGACTTATTCAAATTATAAAATTATGGGTGAAACGTTCGATGAGTACATATTAGGTTTGGGCAGTTTTGGTAACGTCTTCCTTCCAAAGTCTGCCTATTATTGGGTTTAAGCGATTTAAATCTAAATCACGCTGTATGACATATCTGGAAGGACAAAGTGTGAGTTTAAAAGTTAATTAAAACACTAGGCATGCTCCCTGAATTTTGGAAGTGACTCCTACTAATTTTCTAGATGGTAGAAGAGATTATATTCTCTCCTGAAGTTTTTATTAGATAAATGCGTGATTATATGTTTTTATTGCTATCACAATTTGTTGCACTTTAAACTTTCAACTTAATTACCGGTGGTGGTCACAATACCTAAATAATAATATTGTTGCTTGTTAAAAAAACTCTATGTTGTTTTGTTGTGGTTACACTCTATGAATGTTTTAAAATTAAATTAAATTACTTAATATTTGTCAGTAAAAAACTAGTAAGAAAATGTTATTATTTTAAATTCCCTAGAATATGTTGTTTGGAATTCCATGAATATTCAAAGACAGGGCAGATAAATACACGTGACAACTTTTCTGGAATGAGATATCAAATAGCGCAGACTGGTAAATGTTATGCTTTATTGTTGACACATGTGAGCTAATACAACGTTTTCAAAAAAAATGCATGATTGTATAACATATATATTTATTAAACTTAGTAGAAAGAATAAACAAGCATAGTATTAGTTCAAACAGTTTCACTGTTTAGATAGCGCTTATAAATTTAACTATATTTGGTTTAAGGTAAGAGATTTAATTTAAAGCCTTGATGTTTGACAAATCTTGGTGGACAAAGTGTGATGTTTAGGACAGTCTGATCATGTAACAACAAACTATATTTCGCATGCTTTGAATGGGACTGACACTCTCAAAAGTTATTTGTCATGCTCAAAAAAATAGAATATTGTTGTTGCTCTGCTTGTCGATAAACAATTAAAAAAGAACATGTTATTATTGTTGTCGCCTGAAATCCACAGCCTGAAAGACATAAAACATTGTTACACTATGGTCCAACTTATAAGATAGAGTCATAGTTTAATACATGGTGAAACGTGTAGCCTGAAATAAGTTTAAAGTAGTTACATTGAGGTTAAGTAAGAATATTTTGTCATTATAGACCCTTGTAGATTTTCTTCTCTAATAAACATAGTTACTAAAGAAACTCAAAATATTTGTGAAACGATATATATATATAGTAAACAATATTCCGTCCTAATTCATGTATTCATGTAGATTGCGGAGTATTGCGATTAACTTTATTATGTTGCATTCCCTAATGATAAGAACTACGCTAATACACATGCTCAACTAAATTCTTATTGGTTCTCCAGGACTCCACTACTGAACTTAGCTGCAATCTAGCGGCAGGTTGAGGAAACTACCACTACTACTTCAGAGGCGCTAGATTTGAATTAACAAAAATTATTCCTCTTTATAACTTTCATGGTTTTGCGACCTCCAAGTTTTGTTTTTGTTTGGCTACCGTGACAACAATGGTAAATAAGACATAAGAAAGAAGGACTCTCAAAAAGGACGCACTGGTTTCTACAAGGGAAAAAAAAACTACAGTGCAAAGAATTAAAGTTATTTTATGAAATCAGTTTTTTTTCCCATCAACTATCATGGACTCGAATTGAAGCCTGGACTATTTTTTTCTCCCAGAAAAGATAAATTTATAAGATTAATAAGTAACATTTTGTTTGTTGAAGATCTAAAATGGGAATACTATGGTCAAAGCTAAGAACTTTTGTTTGTTTTGTGTATCTTCGCATCAAGACTACAAAGAAACCAGTAATATTTCCCCTTTAGTTATTAATTCAAGACTACCAATTTATTTGTAACGCTGATTAAGGTGGATAATATTTCCTTCGGTAAAACTACAAACTCTTTTATTCAACTTGTGTCATTCCTCCATCAGAGAACTATTTATAATTATGATCAGTTATTATAATTACTTACCTAAATGGTATCATGCCACAGGTTTCCCCGATTAGCGTTGTATGTTATCTTGGTACCAAATAGGTAGGATATTTTATTCGATGTTGCAACAATTAAATTATATGTGCCTACTAATTATTTTGAGTCTTAGTTTAAATATCCTTGTCTTACTAAAGGACATATTTTCTTTTTCTTTTTGCTAAAAATAACAACAAAAATTAATAGAGTTTTTATGATGTTTTTATTTAACAAATTTTCGTGTTTTTTTACACTTATGATCAACACTTCTGGTGAGATTGTTTTCTTCCAAGTCCATAATAAGAGTCCTTTTATTTATATCACATAATTTATTGGCGCCTTTTTTATTTCACTTGTATTTCATACTTTACTGGGAGATCCGGGGCTACCACGGATACACTTCAGAGGGTAAGTTCCCTGGTAATTATATCTGTCTCTACCGGCCCACTTTCTAAACACAAAAATATCCTTCTTTTTACATCATCGTGGATACCTTGAGAGGTGGAGTCTCACCTAGGTGCTCTACCGACTGAGCTGCTAGCTAGTAAAAAGGGTTTGCGACACAAGTTTGTTACAATATATATGGGGTCTATAATAACAAAATATTCTTATTTAACCTCAATGTAATATATATATATATTTTAGGGTATATATATATATATATATATATATACCCTAAATTGTTGCAGAAATAATATACACTACTAGCTACTACTTCCTTCCTTGGCATTAGGATGAGCATCCATGTTCACCAAAGAGCATAACAATTAGAGATCCTCAGAGTCAACGGGGTATGACTGCAATTATTCATCGCCTGGAACTCTCCGAAGTTCTCGTCGCGACCCAACTACATACACACTACCACTGGTCACGATGTACACGCCGAGAGACCGACCGGACCATCGAAAGTAATAAGAAGTTCAATTATTTCGTCAAGGCCATGGGGAATAGACTATTTAAGTAAAGAGGATTAGCTTTTCACATTGCTAAATGTTCTTAATTATGTAGGTTAGGTTTCGAGGACTGGTGCGCTTAAAAGCCCTGACACAGACTCCGTATCCGTAGGTCCGTGGTCCGTAAGAAATCTATGCTACTATATTAGATTGCTCTGGCCACAGATTCCTTATCCGTAAGTCCTTATTCCGTAGAAGTTGCCCAATTTTAACTTTCTACGAACTCGTTTATACGGACTACCAATCACAGCCGAATAAATATGAGTATGCGCGTTGAAATAAAGAAAGAATAGCAGTGATAGAATCCGTCGCTATGGAAACATAATATACAAAATGAAAATATGGCTACACGCGGACCTATTTCAGAAACATTTTTCTAAAAATCTAAACACCCCGGGAAAAGCGGCTTCTAGGAAAGTGTTTTCTGACAAATACCAAGTTCTCAGAAATATTGGCTCGACTTTCGTATAAAAAGGTATAGGTTCAACACCCCTATTATTTGGTTTATACTCCATTTACTAACGTCATTTGATTTTTTGTAATCGATAAATAATGGATACTAGTGATTTTTAATCCAAAATATTAATAGGCCTACATTTGTTTAGCATTTTCAGGCTATTGCAAACACTTATTATTTTAAATTTGATAGTTAAAATAGTTATAAATATATTTCTTATGATGAACTATATTTTAATATAAATACTGGAAGTCTTCTCAACAAAGTTGTTTTTGGTTTCTTTGATCAGCTGACTGCTTGACGCATGCTCCGTGCTGTTGACTATTTTCTTTCGAATTTTTTGATTGGATGAAGTCTCTTACTATCTCATTGGTTGAAACGGTCAGGTGATTACGGATATTGAGACTAATCGCGAGTAGAATTTCTTATGGGCCAGGAGCACGGACTGTGTCTGGTCCTTAACCTGAAGTCACTTTGCACTTCACAAAGTTTCTGCTTGGTCCTTAAGACTAGCAGCTTAAATGGAAGTGATTCCCACGACCCAGCCCACGTGACCATTGTGTTGTCTGTGAGGCTGTTTGTAGGGAAAGGGGCCATTCAGATAGTTCAGGGATTAATGGCAAATACCTAATTTGGTATATTTAAATTGTGTTGATCACCTTTCTTGGTTATCAACTTGTGGGCCATTTCCTCCCGTCTGGCATGGCCTGTGTTATTTATTTATGTATTTATTTGCCATATGAATCGGAATGGGAACTTACCCTGCACCCATATCTGATGTGCATTTTTGGCCGGCCCATCCACGCCAACAGATTGAAACTAAAAGAATGAAACCCGTTTATCTAATTGATGGGCGCTTCACGCCTTTCTCAGCCCTTGGGAATATCTGCCATATAACTTTCTGTACGGCTAATAGATATTGGCGATTCTGAGGACCAATTCTGTATATATTGGCTTGTTTTTTGGTGATATGCAATGTACCTATTTCTGCCTTAGAGCACATTATACAGATTTTTTTAAATGCATTCGTATCTTGTCCATTCAAGTGCTTAACTGTCATACCCATTTTCCTTGTTGCTATCATCGTTCCTGGTATCCTCTTGTGACCGATGGTGCAGTCTGACATTTTATTCCTAAGCCACCAGGTCACCTGTTAAGCTTTATTGATTACACATGTGTAGTTAATATAGTTTTAGCAAACAAATATTTATTTGAGATGTAGTATATGAGTGGAAAGGAGGAACAACCAATAGCTTGGTTGTCGTCGGGTGTTGGGGAAACGTGAATACACTCGTCGGTAATCAGAGGAGTGTAGTGCTAGGATAGTGTCTTGGTTGTCGTCGGGTGTTGGGGAAACGTGAATACACTCGTCGGTGGTCAGAGGAGTGTAGTGCTAGGATAGTGTCTTGGTTGTCGTCGGGTGTTGGGGAAATGTGAATACACTCGTCGGTAATCAGAGGAGTGTAGTGCTAGGATAGTGTCTTGGTTGTCGTCGGGTGTTGGGGAAACGTGAATACACTGGTCGGTGGTCAGAGAAGTGTAGTGCTAGGATAGTGTCTTGGTTGTCGTCGGGTGTTGGGGAAACGTGAATACACTTGTCGGTAATCAGAGGAGTGTAGTGCTAGGATAATGTCTTGGTTGTCGTCGGGTGTTGGGGAAACGTGAATACACTTGTTGGTAATCAGAGGAGTGTAGTGCTAGGATAGTGTCTTGGTTGTCTGCTTGTTGCGGAGGGCGTCTTGGGGAATTGTTTCTCAAAAATGTACACAATCTGATGCTGAAGGGGGTGCCAGTTGAAGGTAGTGATGAGGGGGAAGGACTACATCGTGAGAGGTAGCGTACGTAAGAGCACGGTGAAGGCGGAGATAGTGATGGTCACTACCTTCTGAGGATATGCTGCAATCCCGATGCTGCTGAGCTGGCCCATTGTTAGTTGTGGTTGGAAGGGGGGGGG
>CABFVX010001858.1:12293-27059 GCA_902151425.1 Timema shepardi | reverse complement strand
GGGGGGGGGGGGGGGAGAAAATAATACTCAGGGCTGTCCCTTGACGCGTGGATCAAATCCTCCGTTGTGTATTCACACTCTGACATAAATAATGGGTATTTTTAAATAAGAGGAAGAATTCTTTGTAGATACATAAATATGATAAAAATTCATAATTTCAATGTGGTTCCAATAGGTCTTTCTTAATGTTTTGTGTCCCTATTAAAATCATGGTTAGCCGTTGCAAATCGTAAGACTTCACATATTTGCTAAATAAGTTTTTTTCCTATCCAAATCCTACAATAGCTGCCCCAGATTGTGTGTATTTATCTAGCACCGCGTTTTACTATCCGATCGGGCTATACGCTAGTGTAGACTACCTATTACGCTAATGTGTTAGGGATGAGGAAGGTTGAATTTAGAGGATGTGCACTCGCATTTTCATGGAGAGGGAGAGGGCGGGAGAGAGAGAGAAAGATAGTGGTAAACACTATTCAATCAATACATATAAAAATGCACACAAATATCTCCAACCACCGTTTAATCTGTTATACTTTTTGTTAGCTTTGGCTGTAATATATTTATAAGATTTGATGAGACCTTATCTATTTATGACTTTAATTTGTATGGAAGAGTGCATGTATGTCTATTTTCACATCTAGCCTTATTTACATGTTTTCAAATATAAGTTTGTTACACCTTTGTAAACACTATTGAATTATTCCTCCCCGCTTTGGGCGTCGATTGAAACACTACGGATTAATTCCCTGATATAATAATGCTGTGAAGACTTTTAGGTTGTCTATATCTCCGTGGTCGAGCGCCTATCATCACTTTACGGAATAGATACGGTTTAACCAGCTGTTAATTGCTCCGTGGTCGAGCACTTATTCAATCGTTATATTTAATTGAATTAAAGAAAGAGAACTGTTGGTGGATGTTATTTTACACACGGTTTATTTAAATGACATCTGTTAATTACTTAGACATACTCCAATTAAATGCGTTATATCAATGCACACTTGTAATGTTAATATAAGTTATTTCATACTGTGTTAGACTGTGACTGCGTTGTGCGTGTCTTGTGTGTGGATGTTTGGCTTCCGCTCTGTGTAGCTTGGCTGGGTGGATCCCTTAAACCTACGCACAATGGCTTATATATGACTAGCGGCTGCCCGCAACTTGGATAAGGATTCATATCATGATACGGATATGATCACTTTGTATTCGCATCCGTGTTTTAGTTGACTAATTTCAACAAAAAACGTTTATTGTAACATAACTATAATAATTACATATATTGTCTCGAGGACTTTTTTTCTCACATTAGTGAGAACGTTCAATATGTATAGTATTTTTTTTAATGTAATATCAATAGTTTTTGCAGCGCACGCAGAGAAAGCATATTTTTAGGCAATTTTTTATAACTTGTGAAAAACTATCGACTTTTTATTAGGAATAAACTAAATTTTCAAAATAAAATACAGCCTATATTTCTTGCTGATAATGTAGCTTTATATTGGTGAAATAATTTCTTAAATCGGTCCAGTAGTTTTTGAGTTTATCCATTACAAAAAAAATCTTTCCTCTTTATAATATTAGTGTAGACATACCCCTTGCCTTTTGATCCCCTCATCAACAGTGTAAAAACTAACTAATAGAAAGAGTCCTGGCGACAGGTGTTGTAAAGGCTAGCTTCTTATTGTTATAGGGAATTGGCGTCTTTTGCCAAATACTGCTGAGTTGTTCCTTTTAACAGGAAATAGCACAGTTGTCCTTTTAACAGGAAATATTGTATAAAACATATATTTTAGTGGTGAAATCCTTTACCCATTATTTTTGAGAAGTGTGTGTTTCTTCATGGATGAATCTTAAAAGGAAACTCTACATATATTACTTTAAAGAAAAATTACCTTCATCCATGACTTTTTACATAATTTAAAGTAATCCAAACCAATATAATTATTATTAACACCGCGTCTTACTACTCGTTCGGGTTATACGCACTTACGCTAATGTGTAGTGGTAGTGTGATTGTGAGATGAAATGGAGGACCTACAGTTTAACGTGGAATCCGAACCATGGTGGGGGCCTGGCATTCCCCACATTCACAAGATGTCTTGTCAGAGGTAAAGGAAGGGTTTGGTAATCAGATAAATCTGTGCCGGGACCGAGGATTGAACCCCGGCCGCCATCACAGATGTCTGACACCTTACCCCTAGACCGCCAGGTCACCAAACCAATATAATTACACCTTCATGACACTTTTGTGCGTTTTACTTGTTAGCTTTCAATAGTATAGTTTACTTTATAATTCAACTATTATAGATAATACTTTGTATGTAACTAAGTAATTGAAAACAATTACCTCTAAAACATGATCCCGTTTTAATTATTTAATAATTGTTTGAATATTTAACCATACAAATGTTATGAACTTTTAAATTATCATATATTAGATTATCTACCTTTTCACTGTATGAGTAAATTGTACGATGTTGACATTAATAGTTTGAATGAATATATTTTATTGCCTATTAACTTGATATGAAGTTGTTCTAGTTATACATAATAAAGATTTATTATTATATATGTTTTGCTTATATGAGTGGAAAAAAAAACCTCAGTGGAACAAAACAGGTTTGAACCACGATCTCCCCCCGTCTCCCTGCAGACTTAACGCGTTACTTAGACCACTCAGCCACTGAAGCAGGCCAGAGTGAGTATAGATTAGGAATCCCCTCACTAATGATACAGAGCGGTGGAGATGGGGGTGAGGCACTTCATAGTACAAAACTATTACTATTATTGACACAAAGATCAAAAGTAATTTCACGTCTATATGTCCACTATTTGTCACCTACGTATTCCCAGGACACAAACTTACATATTTCTGACTTCCAATCAGAAACGCTTGCCATTCCTACCAACCTATTCTTGCACATCATGAGTGGCTACAGCCAGGGAAAATATTAGGGTGGTTTTTCACTCTCCCTCAACACTGTTGTGTCTGTAAGTCGTGTGTTGGTGCAGAAACCCTTAAGTAACCTTTTCTCGCAACATCTGTTCAAGTTATTTGTAAGCTAGCCTAAACATCAAATAATTCACATCATCTCTTCAGGGGCATAAGATTTATGTTGTAATGTCAAACACTCCCAATATACCAATTTAGTCCAACACCTTAGTTTAGTTGGTAGCGCTGTAGCATTGTTTGCCACAAGCTACCTGAAACCAAACAATAACAATCAACTTACCTATTTTACCAACTCCATCGGCGGTCGGCTCGGCTACTCGACTACACAAACGAACAACACGACTGATCACAACATACTGAAGGCCACGCCTGTCCCAACATTGTGCAACGACTTTCCCGCAGCAAAGATATTCAACAAGGAAGAAGTAACACTCCACATATGCTCAAGTCTGCCGCCGAGATGCTAGTAGAACATTCCACGCCTCACTATATTCTTTGGAACCCCCCCCCTTATCTTCCATTCGCTCCGTGTGCTGTGAACTGTGCTTTCTGTATAAAAGTGTGACCGAGTGGGGTAAGCGCCATTCTGGGACTGGCTTTGGAAGTAGCTTGTGCTAAGCTACGGCTTCGGATATTAACCATGTAAGATAAATTCCTTTTTGGCATTATATTTATTTTTCAAAATTCACTTTCGACTCTTAATCTTCGCGAAAACTCTAACTTTAATATTTGCACGTATTATTGACGTCAAGTATTGCGGACTTAAGCTTTTATCTCTTAAATGGGCTGAAATATGGTGTCTTTTTCAATAAGGTATCTTTTGGACTTGTATTTATTTTTTATAATAGCGAACTCCAATGAAAATATATTGTTTGCGGACTTAAGCTTTTATCTCTTAAATGGGCTGAAATATGGTGTCTTTTTCAATAAAACCTCTTTTGGACTTGCAGTTATTTTTTGATAAGATATCTTTTGGACTTGTATTTATTTTTGATATTAACGAACTCCAATGAAAATACATTGTTTCAAGGATATATTTTTCTCACTTGTGATTATTTTTAATATTGATTTAATGTAACTTTAAACTTTGCCCATGATATTTGTTCTGAGTATTAAGTTTAAGAATTGGGCAACAGTAGAATATCTTGCGACATAAATATATTTTTTGAGTACTATATATTTTCTCTAAGCATAAGGGAGTTTAATTCATATTACTCCATGTTAGATGTTAGGTTTTGGCCTTTTGCTTACTGAAATATAATGTTATTATATTCCGTTTATTAAATTGCTCTGTTCATATTTTATGTTTTGTCGTTCTCTCTTGAACTTAGAGTATTAGGCGCCATCAGCGCGTATGAGAAGTTAATGATAGCCGCCATGACGACTAAGTGTAGGGTAAATATTTGTTAAGTTTTGGCGAGTTATTATGGGTTTATCTGACTAACGTCAACTTTAGCTTTCTGTAATTTGGGATATTGCTTATTGTTCCCGTTTATGGGAAAGAGAGATAATGAACGGCTGACAGGAAATAACTCAATATTTTTTATGTTGAACATTGTCATTTATACTAAGGTTATTGTCAAGAGTCAGTTATTGTTTTTTGGCTTATCCAAGTTTTATTAGCGAAGCTATTCGCCTATACGTTCTGCGACCTCCCTATGAGGCCATGATGCAAGGTTGCATATGTTGTATTCTCTATTTCTTTTGAGGCTATTGCTTTATAATAAATTGTTATCCATATCTTGTTGAATCTAAATAAAAAATCTTCACTATTATGTTTATATTTTACCTTTTTATATGCTCATCCTCAGGTAGGTTACTTCAACTATAATATGTTGTCTAATATTCAAACCAGAGGAGTAGGCACGTTTCTAGTTAATGACATATATTATTGAGTTTGAGGGTGGCCGCAGGGATGAGTCCCGCAATAGTTCTTATTGCGTGTGCTGGGCTCCAGTTAGGTTTTGCCCAGTTTTACTTTGCTTTTTTACTCACCCAGCACACTCTAAATTTTTTCAATAGCTTATTATTATTATTTTTTGTATTTGGACACGCCTAGTTAGGCGTAACGGTTCAGCACGTCTGTCCACTGATCCGAAGGTTTCTTTCGAATCTCGGTTGGTTGAACTAGGGGTGGTTTTTCACTCTCCCACCACGCAACTACGTGTTTAATTCCTCTAAATTCAACCTTACCAATTCTTAATCCACTAACGTAAATTGAACTTAAGCGTATAAACCGAATGGGAAATAAGCTGAAGTGCTAAATAATAATAATAATAATAATAATAATAATAATAATTAAAAATTGTCGAGTCCATGTGTTCTATAAATAATATGTGTTCCAGATCACCAGATAATTAGGTCCAAGTTTCCATTTTAGAAACAGATCTTGATAATAGTTATAGGAATTTTGGGGGTTTGACCACACCGCAAGTTATTTTTGGGTAAATTTTCATAATTCGTTTCCCAATTCCAGCTCTGCAAAATTGATATACATTTCCATTAGTAAATCTAATTTATTCAGCCTTACTTCCTTCCGGTTATAGATATTTGATATGTAGGCTCTGAGAGTAATGTTAACACCAGATGGCTTTTAGAGGCATTTAATATTGGAACATTTTCTTCGCCTCCGACGGTCGGGGTCCAGCACCCTCCGAATCCACCTCCCCAGAAACCTTTCGCTGGTTACGACCTTAATAGTTTACAATAGTGATTGTGCAGATTAACTTGGAATTTATATACTACTGCCAATGTGGCGAATATCAAAGGATGAGCCGAACCATGGACTTGATGAACTTAAAAGTAGTGAAATTAAGTATTTAGCTGGATGGGCTGCGAAAAAACACATAAAAAGAATTTCCACATCTTTGTAGTTATAACTATAACTCTGAGCCTGAATTTACACCACCGTCCTGGATTAGGCATTTGTCTTTTGAAGGCCTTACAATGCCCTCTGCTGAATCTCTATCTAAGGCGTTAAAACTGGAAAAAGAGTTTTTAAAACATCATGGTAAGTAAATTATTAAAGGACCATTATTAGTGGGCAGCTTGGTGAAAAAGGCCTCCAAAATGTTTTCAGGTGTACCAAATGTTGTGTTAAAAACATTTTTTAAGCAAAGAACATTCATAAGAATGACATTTCTTAGTGCCAATTCCCAAGCATTCAAGAATTGTAATGTAAGTAACAAATCCAGAAAAAATAAGTCAGTCTGGAGCAGGAGGAGATCCAAACAACAACGCGAAACTATCTCGAGGAAATTGCGTACCATTAATGTCTAATAAGTGCGTCAAAACTATACGGGATCAGAGTGCAGCGTTCCAAACGGACCTCACTCAGATGAAAAATAACATAACCAGAATATTGAAAGAAAACGTCAGCAACGCTACCCTACAGGAGCTTGCAGGAGACGACGACGCCACCCTGGATTTAAGACCGTGTCCATTCTGGGAAGTCCTACTTCCGGCACGTCACTAGGCTCAAACATCAACTCAAGTCCAGAAATACCAAGAACTCCAGACAACCCAGGACTGCTGTTTCTTAACGAATCTGCCCCGTCACCGTCTAGACTTCATACCAGAAGCCCGGCGGTGAGTCCTATAAAGAAGGTAATCTTCCGCAGAGACGACGACACAGAGATGGAAGCCCCGGATAACAGGCAGCTTCTCCACGCAATCCAGGAATTGTTACAAACATTCAAAGACCACATCAGGCACTTGGAAGCAGCCAGCAACTCACCAAGACCGGGTCAACAGGCGACCACCGGAGACACTCCACCGACGGTGGAGGCATGGTTGTCGCTCAGGCCCCCGGATGCGGCGGCATTCGAAGTAGACGAAAGCCAGGCGCTCAGATTAACACTGGCATTGAAAGCCAAAGGAACGGAGCTACCAAATGTACGAGAGATACACCAGGTCAACTTCCCCCTCACCCTGCCATCATGCTACAGAACGCTTAAACCGTAATTACGAGGCCTCCTCCTACCCAGGATGAACATCATCTATTTTCGCATTGACACGAGGGTGACCGACGGCGATCGCAGCATCAGGAACGGATTCCCCGGCTATCTACCCCCCGGGTTTTATCCCACCGCCTCCGGTGCAGACAACATACAACAGAACACCAAGCTTCCCATTGACCGGAGGTGGCGGGCGTTACACAGGACGGTCACCGCGTGGCAGAAACCAACGGTGATAACGAAAATGGTAAGGAGGAACCCCTACCTCATTTGCACCATGTTACGTGTACCCCATGTTTTTATGTAACTAATCTATATATTCCTATTTTGTAATACACTATGTAACCATTGTAACATTGATAATAAAGTCTCCAAAGGGTCTCGTTTCGCTCGCTGCCTCCGGCCCTTCCTTGTGTTCCGCGCAGCTCGAAGAGTATAAATAGCGGGACGCAAGGGAGGATCGGGACAATCTGGAGCAGGAGGAGATCCTCCCCTCGCTTCCGTCTCGGCTGGCTCCCGAGGCTCTCCACGCCGCGCCTTATATAGCTTCACCAGTGGGCGGAAATGGCGGGCGGAGGGGTCCCCGGAAGGGGACAGCCGAGGGCGAAGCGAGAGGAGGATTTGACTAATGTGCCTTTATTTGTTACCAACAACAGGGTTTACAATTTATATATACAAAAAATCGAACATGTCGATATTTACATTTTCATCCGGGACTTAACTTACACGTAGCGTAACGTAACGTAACTTACACATCTGGGGGGAGCCCCAGTATATCTGGTATTAGCTGTCTTGAGGGTGCGTGTGCTGGGTTGATCTCGGATGGGACCCAAAAGGTGTCCCATTTATTGTCACGTAGTCGGTTGGCCGTGTAGAAATGTAAGTTCCGGTTTGACGTCCTGTTGAAGACGATGCTCTTTCCCGAGGCTAAACCATACAATACAGTAACGTTATCCACCCCTAGCTGGATACTTTGCTGATCTTCACCATCTTCCTTTTGGTCTAGTTCCCAATTCAGGGCCAAGAGCCCCGCCGTGGTCTCCACCTCGTTAATCTCCATTGGGAAATTAATTCGCCATAGCCTTGACTCATTTCTAGTAGGGGAGTATGCGGCGAGGCTCCAGGGGGTGGCGTCACTGAAGAGTATGTTTGGAGTGGTTGTGTTCTTCATCCAGCTAGTCCTGCACCAACGTGGTAGTCCTAGGGCCACCCTTGCTAGACCCGGGCATCTCCTATAGCACCGAGCCGCTACGTAGCCGGGCCAGCTCAGGTTGTAAGAGATCCATGCTAGGAATCCAGCTATTCATATCAGATTCAGATCAGATTTAAAAACAGTAATATCGTTAGCTAGTAGGCTTGCTCCTACGAGTATTATTTTGGTTTTATTTTAATTGCATAGGCTAGCCCTTAAAATAAGTAAAAATTTATAATATATTCCTAATAATATGTAAGTATAGGCCTAAATGCATTCTTGATAAAAAAAAAAGCATTCCTGATAGTATGTGAATGTACTCGTAAATTATAATCTAATAATAATTATATACATATACAGTCTAATGTAAATATTATATTCCTGATACCGGTAGGCCTAATATGGAAATATATATATATATATGTTCATAAATACTAAAATTCATAAGTATGTTACTAATAATATGTAAAAAGAAAAAGTATGTTCCTAATAATATGTGACTATTATGCCCAATGATGTGTAAAAATGTATATGTTTTTAGTAATATAATTATGTGCAATGTAATTATGTATACACTAATGTAATTGTAAAAATATATAATTACTCCTAAGCAACAAAAATTGAATAATAATAGTTGTTATTATTATTACATATTTAAATAAAGAAAAATTATCTCAACAGTAGTTTTCTTATTTTAAAATGTTAACACTCTTTAACCGCGAATTAAATATTGCATCTCAACCTTGTAAATACTTTTTATTTTAAATTTTATGATTTCATCATCATTGCCCTGTTAGAAGCCACAAGCTAAATAAATAAACTGGTATTTAATGTGTTTACAAGCTAGAAGAGCATAGAAATGACCAAGGTTTTCCCTAATGTTCCGTGAGAGGACAAGCTGGCAAGGCGTTGCCAGTGACGTTTCACCTTCATTCCTACCTGTCTACCCAAGTTTTTATGAATGAGACACCCTCCTTTCTAGGAACCTTGCCTCACCCCGTCCCTTTGGACAAGTTCCCTTCATATGAAGTAATCCGTCAACGTCGCTTTCACTGTAACTTACAAAATTACAATTTGGTTCGGGTAGATCTTTCATAATTTGTTCTATTTTTTACTGTTAGTTTTTAAGGATCGTAAATACTAAAAAACACAATATGTATTGTACCTTTACTTCAGAAAGTAGAACCAGTCTGTCTTTCCCTAAAATTCATATACCCTGCTAACATTAACATGAAATATTATGTTATTCTTCAAGTACTGTAAATGGTTCCACACCCTCATACTCACTATCAGCACAATCTCACCTCATCGGGACATGGAAAGAACCTCCACGGAAAGAATGTACCATCAGGACATTCGGGCGTCTGCCGGGCAACGGTACATTAGAATTGGCTTATCAATCAACAAACTGGACTACGAATGATGAAACCCAGATGAACATTATTATTATTATTATTATTATTATTATTATTATTATTATTATTATTATTATTACTGTCAGGGCAACCATTAAATATTGCTCCTAAGGGCCAAACCCATAGCTAGAATTATTGCGTCTCAAGTGCTGCTTGAAACCAAACACTAGACTACACTTACCTAGACTCTAATGGAATCGGCCAGTTTCATGGGCGAAACTGACTCATTCCATTCTAGTATAGCCAGGTGCTGTATTGTATTTAGTATAGTGCTGCCCTTGAGGCGTGCTAAGTCAGACTATGAAACTGGCCCAAGACCTCATAAACTCTTACATGTTATTTTATTTCCAAAAAATTATAGTATACATCTTAGTTTCCAAACTTATTTAGAGACTGCGAGTTAATTTGGTACATCATGCAGACATATATATATATATATATACATATATACACACATATGTACGTATATACATACATACACATACATACAACTTTCTTCACACTTTTATGTTCTTGTTCATTCCCTTCGCTTCAACTACATACATACATCAAGTGATACATGCTGTTTTATTCTTAAATTTTTTTAATGTTTCTCCTTTTCATACACTCGTTTACAACATTTAGCCCCGTCTTACAAAGCCTATCACTTTCTTTTTTATTCACACACTCTATCTTAGTATATTTGCTTCTTAATTAGATCCACACCTATCCCCTCAACAAACTCAAACCAACGTAAGGCGCTTTTATCACATTTACCTATTGGATTCCCCTTCAAACCGCACTCCTTCATCAACTGATAATTACTGACTCTGTCCATACAAGTTTTCCCAAATATATTTCTTATATATATCGTTTCAACAGCATTCACCTTGCTCTTGTGTTCTCCTGACAAACACACGATTCGCATCTATAAGACAAGTTGGCGTTAACGCAATTTTATAAATGTCCATCTTTATTTCTTTTGATACTACTTCATTGTTTGCTATAGTCCACACACAACCAACTATTCTCCAAGATGCATGCACTTGTTTGTCGATTTCACCATACATCCTTACATTTTTACAAAACATTTTTCTCAGATACAAAAAAATCATTCATTTGTTCTATTTTCCATTTACACTAAGCTGGAAATCATTTTCGGATCCATCACTCTCATAGGCTATCACCTTAGTTTTGGAGACATTTAAACGAAAATACATTTTGCCTGTCACCATATTCAAACGATTCTGCAAATAACGTTCATTCTAAGATATTAGTATGTCATCTTATGCATATAGCAGCACTCTCATGCTCACATTGTCCATTTGTATACCAACCACGTCTTCACGAGCATCCCTCTTACACTTATCCACCAATACACTATACAACCACGAAGTCATAACACCTCCTTAGCTAACAACCTGTAAATGCCAAAACGTTCGCTAAATTCTCCATCCACCCGAACGCACACCTTACTTCCATCATACGCAATCATAATTGCATTTACTAAACATGCATTTACACCGTGGTCTCCCACAGAATATTCAATAACATACTCCCATTCACACGATTGTATGCTTTCTCCAGAGAAACAAAGGCACAGTACACTTTCTTTCTTACTGCCATACATTTCTCAATCAATAATTATTGTAATGCAAATATCTGGTACATGCAACCTATACCTGGCATGAAACCACATTCTACACCCCAAATCTTGTCCGCAGTTTTTTTACACAACATCTCAATTAAAACTCTCCAAAAAATTTTGCCTGGAATAATCAACAAACAAATTGCCATATAAATATAATATTCACTCTTACTGCCTTCGCCTTTGTACAAAGAAAAAACGACAGCATTATTCCAGTCACTAGGAATATTTGAGATCCCAGCACACACATTAAACAAATCACACAATCTGTCAAGTAGTACCATGCCCCCAGACTTAAACATTCCACTTGTGATATCATTAACGCTCACAGCGTGGATTTTTATTATATATTGTTCATTGAAATATGAAAGCAAAGGATAGGAGACCGCTATTGACCACCACCTGCAGGCCAACAGCCTATTGCCAAACTTTTTTTTGTCAGTCGTAGTCACGGCTTTCGTAATATAGAGTTCTCGGATGTCGCCTTTTTGAATCTCAATTCCATGAAATGAACCTTGCAATTAAAAAACCCAAAGTTGACACATGTGCTACTTGTGACGAGTTGGCTCTACCAATCCAGACAGTGTGTGACACAACTGACTTACAGTAACAGTTAGATGAACACCATAACCTGGCTGAAATAGCTTATAATGCCAAGAAAAAGGACAAGATGCTATCAAATTGTGACAAAACAAAAAGGACAATAACTTTTTATATGCAGCAGTGCTTACCAACACCTTATGTTCAGAGTTATGTTGCCTTTTATAAAATGCAACTTTGGACCTACAATCTTTCTGTGCAGGATTGGGAGGATGGGCAGCCATATTGATATCTGTGGAATGAAGGAATAGCTGATAGAGGGGCTAACGAAGTTGGTTCATATTTGTACAGCTTTCTAATCAATGACCCGAAGCCCGAAATTAAGGATATAACCATGCACTCGGACACATGTGATGGAAAAACCCAAAAAAGCTACATTGTTGTTATGTGCATGGTGGCATTACAACATTCTCACACTTTACATACCATTTATCACAAATGCTTGCTGTCTGGACACACACACATGGGATGTGATCCCAACCATAGTCTGATTGAGAGGAAAAAGAAAGAGTACAATGGTAACATTGAACATCCCCATTACTGGGCGCAGTTGATCCGGCAGACTGGTAAAAAGAAGCAGTTCATTTTGAAAGAAATATTTCGAGAAGACTTCTTAGACTTTGCTGCTTTATTGAAAGGTCCACTCTAGCTGCGCAAGTAGATGCAGATGGCAATGCTGCAAATTGGAGACAGATCAAGTGGCAACATTTTGAAAAGAAACAGCCTGGACAGCTTTATTATAAGACAACATTAGAGGAAAGTGAATTCAAAGCATTGAGTTTTAGGAGAAGGGGAAGAATCAATATACATATAAATCTACAGCTGAAGTACATTGGACCTAATGCAATTACAATCGAAAAGAAGAATGGTCTAATTGATATTCTACAGTTTGTTTCTCCTGTATTCCACCAGTTCTACAGGAACCTAGGGACATCAAAATCAGCCATAAATGTTCACCAGATACAATGGTAGGAGGAAGAGAAGATGGCAATGATTCTTTGTATTTTTAGCAGTGCTAACTTCCTACAAAGAAAATTAATCATGATCGAAACGTCTTGGGGAAGATTCCTGTTGTATATGACGTTAAAATGTTAATTTTCAAATTTTAACTCTGTATAAACAGTATGAAGATGGGTGGCATGATGGTGTGCAAAATGTGTTATGTCAACAATGATTATACTATTCTTTTTACAAATTAAATTACAGAAGCCTATATTTCGAAGTGACAATTATGTACGATACCATATTTTATTCAGAAGTGTATAATTGTGTATATCACTTGCAAATATTAATTTTTCAATTCATAGAATTTGAATATTTTTAGAAGTTTAAAATTAGTTTTTCTCCACATAATTATAGTTTTGTGACTTATCAACTTTTCCACATTAAACACAGATTTATAATATCATGGCTATCACCGTTAAGAATATGAGTGCTGTAGTAAACACCATTTTAACATTTAGAACAGCAATGTAATATTACGGTGTATTAAGGGTGTTTCTCTAAAGGGATGAATATATATTTATGTCGGATAAAAGTATCACATGTATACAATGTATTAATATACTGAGCTTACATATTAAATTATATTGCAATTGTTTTTCATTATAAGTTAATGAGGCCTACTAATTACAATAATGTGTTTAGGATGAGCAAGGATGAATTTGGAGGAAATATGCCTTCATTCGTGAAGGTATGGAGGAAAACTATTTAGGGAAAGCAATCGCAGTACACCGGACTGAGATTTTAAGCCCGATATTCCCACCATCGCCAGTCTGGATTATTACGAGAGTGACGCCTTAGTCCATTTGGCCACCGAAGTAGGTCTATTACGTTTTTTCTTTTAATAAATGGAATAAAATCAATAAGTAATGTGTCTAGTCCTAAGACTATTCATAACTCTGTGTTACAATAGTGTCTGAATATTGCGTTTCAGACTCAAGGGAAGGGGGAGTGAAAATAGGAGGAGGGTGAGATGAGGGTCAAGTGTAGGCCTAAATTAATATAGGGTAAGTTAGCCGTAAGATTAAATTCATTGTTTATAATAAATGTAGCACGTAATGTATAAAGATTACCAATAATGTGTCCAAACAAGTCTTTCATAGCCGTTTAAAAAGTTGTTATTATTTATTGGAGGTATTTAACGTGCATTTTCTGGACCTACTGATTATATTAGCAGAGGATAATTTCTGTGAGTGAGAGTGAAAGAGTCTGCCAATTTTGTCATGAATGGTATTTTCACATACTTTCCAGGGATTTTAACATGCCACAGTCGACATGGGACCGACGGCTTTACTTCTCTTCCGAAGGAAGTTGTGCTACAGATTGTTAAAGCTAAAAAAAAAATCCGTTCCCAGCTGGATTTCAACCCACGATCACCGGGTTTTGAGGGGAGCACTTTACCCCAAGACCATAAACATATTTTAGAATTATTGTTTTAAAAATGACTTTGTATTTGACTTGGCTTCAAACCACATCGGCTTATGACTTTTTCCACACAGGAATCATTGCTTACCAGATTTTTTTTATTCACAATGGATGAATGCAATAGATAAAAGACCAAATATTCCACGCAAATAAAGAAGGTTTTTTCTCCTTAAAGTGTTATGTATAGTTCAATTTTCCATTAAATACTCTTTTAAAAATTATTTTTTATTGCGGCCAAATTTGATAGTATTTTACTGTTTTATTATTTATTTTTAATCTATATTGATAATATCTATCAAAAGTTACAGCTGCAGATCAAATGACCCGGCGTATGAACACGTGAACGTCTTTCTATGAAATGTTGACTGAACACTTCGCCTGGAGTGTAGAAACCTTACCTTACATAAATCCACCATGGTGTAGCTTATAAGATAGTGTAAATACATAGTGTAATTGATATTTGTAAGAATTTTACCTTTAAGGGCACTGGTAGACATGTAAACAAAGACGTCTGTATTGTATATTGTTATTTTATGGCTACGGGTAGGTCAGGGCTGTAGCCCCAGTGGAGTATACTAATGGGTCCCCCCCCCCCC